>CM041777.1:75539432-75623329 GCA_023374045.1 Limonium bicolor | reverse complement strand
TACAAAGTGCTTTCAACAATAGCCGTTACCGGTAGGACGGACCTCTTCACCACACCATTCATGCACTCCACCAGGTTAGTTGTCATATGACCCCACCTCTTTCCATCATCATGCGCACGTGACCATTTCTCGGGGGTAGCTCATTGAAAAAAGGAGCAATAGAGGGTGAAGAGCAAGTAAGTGATTTAATCTTTCTTGAACTTTATCCCTTCTAAATTAATATAACCTGCACAAGTAATAACTTCAGATTAGATACCTACCCAATATCATAAAACGACTACATACAAATCTCTAGGTGTTACCTGTGTTGATGAGGTACTTTTTCCACTCCTTGTTTCCAAATCTTGTCTGAAAGTTTGAAGCAATATGACGCATACCCAAGAAATGTTGGGCATAAGGAGGAAACCAGTACTGTTCTTCCCTCATGATCTACATTATAGCTCCAGCCCGATCCGTAATCAATGCCACATCATTCCTAGCTCCAATGACTACGGTACGAACACGGTCAAGAAAATATTTCCAGTCATCCCTTGACTCGCTAGCAACGATACCAAAGGCCATTGGTATTATCTTGTTGTTACCATCTTGGGCAACAGCAACCAATAATTTACCTTTGTACTTACCGTACAGGTGAGTAGCATCTATTTGTAGTAGAGGCTTCATATACTTGAAGGCAGTAATGCAAGGCCCAAATGCCCAGAAACATCGCTTAAACCGCCTAACTTGAGTAGTCTGTGTTTCATCTTGAAACACAACAGTCGAATCTAGGTCGATATACGAATTAGGTATAAAATGTTTGATACTTATGAGATACCTGGGTAATTCAGTAAATGACTGTTCCCAATCACCGTAGACCCTTCTTATCGCTTCAGCACGGCCTAACCAAACTTTCTTGTAGCTGATCTTCCTTTTATATTCTGAACAGATAAGTTGAATCACAGTCTTCACTTGTAGTGCGGGGTTCTCTTGACCCTTGGTATCATGACTTCAGCAATGAAATTGTAAGTCAAAAAACGATCATTACCCTCATCTACGACTGGAGCGCATGTGTGAGGACTGAATTTCCATAGTCGCCATTCAAATGAATTCTTCAACAGCGCGGCTCGAAATCTGAAACTGCACCCTTATCGGCACCTTAGGGTGTAAATTCTCCTGTTATTCTCGGGGGCAACGAAATCTATGTTTCTCTCCAAGTGATACTGTTTTACTGCAGTCACAAGAACATTTTTATCAGCAAATTCTTGCCCCACGACGAACTCATGACCTGGCCTTCAGTATGGCAAACCACGTCGATACATGTCTGATGGTATCTGGCTTATGGCCTGTAAATCCACTTGCGATGAGAACGGCGCTGAAGGAGTGTACGGTGTGGAGGGCCCAGCTTCATCAACTATGTCATCGTCATCCAGTAAATCTTCAGGCTCATCTCAGAATCATCATCCGAACTCTACAGATTTTCATCTTCGGCTTGCTGATGCTCGGAAAAATCATCGTCGGTTTCATTGTCTTCCTCCGGAGAAGGTGTAGTTACATGCTCGAACTCAACTAGCACAGCCACATTGTTCAGCAAATCTGAATTCTTGATGAAGTTTGATATCATCAGCTTCACCCGAGAATCGCTATTAATTTTGAGTAAAAGGAAGGAACAAGATGGATATTTATTCTCAACTTCCTGCAAACCATGTCGGTGATAACATAATCTCCCCCAAACTCCAAGTCGACAAGATTTTTGACACTATCTTTGAAGGATTGAAATGTGGAATGCTCGGAAATTTGAGTGTCGATGAATCTAGACCAATGAGGATGAATATGAAAATATATACCATCTGGATTGTATTTGAGCTCTGCATTTAGATAAAGAGTACATGGAATATCCATCTCAAATATCTATAGCACACAGGAAGAGTGTAGAGTGTGAAATTGTGTGGACTGAACAACAGATTTTGATTCTGCTAGAGAAGAAAATAGGAAGCAACAACCAAATGTTGGGACAAAATAACTTATTTGTAGCCAAGACAACACTAGCCGTTAGAATTCGACCGTTGGAGACTTTGTATACAAGCCGATAATAGTATTATCGGCATCTAGATGCCGTTATAGTATATCGGCTTGTATACAAAGTCTCCAACGGTCGTTTTTTGATTTGTACAAATAAAAAAAACCCGTTCTCGGGCAATTCACACAATATTAACCGGGATTGGGAATTGAGTCAGGGGATTACACGCGTACGGGAATTTTTCCACTATTGCACTGGCTACAGGCTCGTAGTATCTGCTTGTCTTTTTTATCCCGAGAGGTTATCTGCTTGTATTTATATTAGGACTTTGGTTAACTTGTGTTGAACCAACACTATACCGCATTTGTGATTTTCAGACAAACTGGAAGAAATATCCAGAATTTCATCATGTACAACAGAGCCTGGTTTTTTTTTTTGATGACGTGAGCTTCAATCATCATACGGGAATTTTAGGCACTAATTCTCACGTTTCAAGTATGATCAGAGATCCTTCAGGTGAATCGATATATACAAATCCATATGATAGCGGCTTCTTGCACTACAAGAGAAAGTGAATTTTGCTACCGCGAAATTGTCACCGTACTTAAATCGGTAGTTATTTATTCTAAAGGCTACTGATTTTGTATGCTAATAAATTCTTGGTTGCAATTGTGGCTACCATGTTATGGCTGGTTGCAAAAAAATTCATGTGGTAGCTATATAGCTACTGTTACATAAAATTGCTACCGTCAATAGTAGCTATACATTCCTTCATCTTCGTTGTCGGTGTAAAAATAATTTACTACCAACATCAGTAGTTAATGTCTGAAACTGCTACTGACGGTTGATGCTAATTCAAATGTGGTGGCCATTGCGCTACTGTCAACCTGTAAGCAAAATTTATTTAATCAAAAGGCTACTGGTTTTGTATGCTAATAAATTCTTGGTTGCAATTGTGCTACCTTATTATGGCTGCTACCATTTTATGCTACCGATCTACCGATATTGGTAGCAAAATTACTTTTACTAAAACTACTGGAATGAAAGATAAAATTGCTACTATTGATGGTATCAATCTTATAAGGAGGTAGACGTTACCTACTAGCTAATTTTAGCTACCATTGTCGTTGTGGTAGCATAAAAGCAACCACTTTGTTAATAACATAAAAAACGAGTAGCAATTTCCAATTTAGATACCAATATCTATTATGCTACTATTGAGCAATAGTAGTAAAAAGATTCTAATCAATAGCTAACTAGCTATTATTTAAAGGTTCCACGACTATGTAGATAAGTAAATTTATAAAATTGCTACTAACACTTGATTATGGTTGCTATTGTGCTACTATTTTGGCTATGATAGTAAATATTTTACCAAGTAGCTAAATTGCTACTCTTTTATGTTCAAAATTGCTACTGAATAATGCTGATGAAATTTCAGTTGATATTGTGTTAGCATATAAGAAATGATAGCTAATATTTGTAAGTGTTACTACAATTATTATTGTCTTATAACTTAAAGTGTGATTACTACGTAATTCAGAATATTAACCTATATTGTTGCTGCCATAGTGGATATATTATCTTCTTTATATAATAATTAATTTTAAAGGTTTTTTCAATATAGTACTTTTAGTATATTTTACTTCTTACCTTTTAGCTATCAAAGTTTTAAAAAGAACCTTAAGTAAACAAAAGTTGTCAAATTCTTGAAAATTAATTAAAACTACATACCAATACAGGAATTTATTATCATATAAGATATACATAACATAATATATTTTTTGATACTTATAATAATTTTAATTTTAATGAATCACACGTATTAATAAAGTATAATTTAAAGTAGTACATATGTTGTAATGGTGGCCATCGGGTCCGGTTCTACCCGGAACCGGCGGTTCTACCCGGAACCGATTGGAACCGGACCGGCCGGGAACCGGTGGGAATCGGAACCGGAACCGAACTTGCCTCACCGGTTCCGAATACGAATACATGTTTTGAGATTCGGGTCCGAACCGGAAACCGGAACCGCCTGGAACCGTCGTCGGATTCGGAACCGGAACCGCCCCGGAACCGGTTGAAGTTACGTTGGGTTTTTAAAATGTAACCTCTTAGTAGCTGTACTCTTTTTCCTTATTATGGTTTTCCAATGGATTTTACCTAATAAGGTTTTAATGAGGCAGTGAATCATATAATAAAATTCTATTTGTTTCCTTATTTTTTGTAAATTCAATAAAAATTCCTAAGTCTTTGTTTCTTACACATTTAAGATTATAAACTTGAAGAATATCATTTCTAGGTACTGGGATAAAAGAGCAACGTGTGCACTCAAACGGATCTCAATCGGAGCTAAACAAAGCAACTGGAGCCGATCGAATCTTTCCAGAAACCGGTCGGAACCGATCAGAACCGAAACCGGAACCGGATGGACCGGCCGGAACCGTTTTTTCGACCGAATCCGAAGCGAATCCAGATTTCAGAACCGGAACCGGAACCTTAGTAACCGGAACCGCCCAGACCGGTTCCGAATACGAATCACATTTTCTGGAACCGGACCGTTGGAACCGGAACCGGAACCGTGAACCGGACCCGTGGCCACCATTAATATGTTGGTTAAAATTTACAAATTAATATAAATTAGTTGTCAAAATAATTTAAATTATTAAATGTATACATGTATATAAATTTTAAAATTTTTGCAGTTTTTATACATTATACGATACAATTCAATTAATTTACAGAAATCATATAAATTAATAAAATAAAAAAGTAACAATTTAAATTAGTTGACATGTTGGTTAAAATTTGTAAAATAAATACAAACTACATATATATAATTTATAAATGTTTAAAGATTTTGTAAATGATATATATATATATGTTTATTTTTTTATTTTATACATTTTTAAGCCAACATATACTTTATTTTTATTATTTGACCATATAAAATTAATGTTGTAGTATTATGTAAATTAAAATATCAATGTGGCTTAGTCATACCTACATCTATTTTATTAATTTTTACATACCCAATGTTCAATCAAATATGGACACAAATTTTCATATATATATTAGAGTATCAAACATTCAATATATACATGTGGTATGTATATATGTAGACCTGGCAATTTTGACCCAACCCGAAACCCAACCCGAACCCAACCCATACTTTTACGGGGTAGGGTCTTGATTATTGACCCATCTATTTTTTGGGTTGGGTTAGGGTAATAAGCTAATTTTGGGTTGAGTTAGGGTAGAGATCTTAACCCATGACCCAACCCGAAAAACGTTTTTGTTAATAATAAAAATAAAAATATTAATTCACATATATATAATTTTCAGATCAAACTATACCTTACCCTTAAGCCCAAGTGCAGTTAGACTAACCTACATTCAATAATATCACATAATCTTAACTAAACAAACGGCTCAACCAGCTGCATATCAAACAAAGGACCCAACCAGACCTTAACATAATGTTGAAAACCCAAATGCTCTCGTCTTGCAAACTCACATCCATTTGTCTTCTCTATGTCGTTGTTTATGTCTATGTCGCTCATCATCTCTACCCAAGGTTTGTTTTTCTTATTCTCATTGTCATAGGTGTTCTTGAGAACATATGTATGTTTAGATTATCTAGAAGGGTGAACAAAAGTAGGTGATATGTATAATTTGTAAGTATGATCTTGATTATAGACCTCTTAGTGAATACTAAAGCCAACAATGCGGATAGCGTGCTGCATAAAAGTTCCTCAACTATTGGTAACGATTAAGTAATTGTGATTGTACTTTTATCAAGCATGAGCACTCAATTTAAATAGGGTAATTATTTTAAAACTAGCAGTCATAGTTTGAGGCTTTGAGCTCTCATTTTATAATTATTTCTAACTTTAGAAGATTTATCTTTAGTATATTTCTCTAATGCATAATGAAGATTTTCATTTTTGTTCCCCATTTTATTAAGGGCACTAGGATTATGTCCATATCTAAATATGATTCCTCCCCAACAGTGGTAGAGCTTTAGGCTCAGATTGATAAATTAAACTTATGGAAAAGTACGTATTATTCTATTCATGGGAATTGGTGTAGTAGTTTTACATTCTTTGCATAACATGGAATTCATTTTAAGTTGGGTCGATCTAGCAAGATTACTTCTCTCCCTTTTGTTTCATCCTAATTAGTGGGCCAGCTAGCACTCGATGTTTTTGGATATTTTTTATTAATTTCTACCCCTAATCCATCTACATTATTGTATCCATAAAAATGGGTTGGGTGGGTTAGCTTAGGGTAGAAGGATTTTAAACGGGTTGGGTTAGGGTCATAATTTTTTGACCCATCTATTTTTGGGTTGGGTTGGGTTGATGATATTTTAAATGGGTTGGGTTAGGGTTGATATCAACCCGACCCAGCGACCCGAATTGCCAGGTCTATATATATGTCATGAATAACTATCATGGCCCCATGGACGGTAACGTAATTAAGTAGTAATAATTTCATATAGTACATAGAAAAACTCATTATTTAAATTAGAAAAATAAAGTATAAAACCAATAAAATATGGTCATTTTCTTGTGATTATTGATATCAAATAATATTTTTGTTAATATGTTTTTATAATTTATAAAATTATTAAATTTTCTTTATTTAATGTAATTGTTATAGATTTTTATGATTTTAAGTCACCGCCATAATAGTTTTTAAATTATGTAATAATATATTTTTTTAAAAAATAAGTTTATGGGAAAATTCACAAAATGCCACGATTTGAGTTTATAATTCACGATAACCCCTTTTTGAAATGTTGTTCACAAAATGCCACGATTTGAGTTTGAAATTCACAAAATGTCATTGTTCGCTAACAGTCGTTAATTCTGTCGTTAACTCCCTCAGGTAAATGACCAAAATACCCGTGACGGCAAGTTTGTTTTTTTTAAAAAAAAATTGAATTGCGCCGAGTCGACTGTGAAACAGCTATTTTTTAAATTTTTTTAAAAGTTCACAAAATACCCTTTTTGTTTTATAGTTCACAATATGTCACTATATGGGTTTTTATGTTCACAATATGCCACTATTTGAGTTTTGATGTTCATAAAATGTCCCTGTTTTTGCTGTAACGACTAGTTTGAGCCCAACAGCTCTTTTTTTGCCTTTATAAGGACCTTCTTACCATGCAAACAAAGCACAAACACCATACTATAGCCATGACCTTGTTTATAACTACAATCAATGAAAATTTTCAAACAATTCATTGCAAATGTGGTGGTTTTGGTTGGTTTTTGCAAACGAGTGTGTTGTTTATGTTGTTTAGACACATGTTATGCTGTAAATAGATTAGATTGGTGGTGGTTTTGGTTGGTTTTTGTGAACAGCTGTGTTGTTTATGTTGTTTAGTAAGTGGACAAAAGGTATGCACTACTCCTCTGTTAACAGGTGCAGTTTGTATACTAGCAAACTCATTTTATGGCATTCTGTTAACTGTAAAACTCAAATCGTGACATTCTGTGAATAGCTAAACTTAAATCGTGGCATTCTGTTGACTTGTAAACTTAAATTGTGGCATTCTGTTAACTGTAAACAAAGGTGTAAACAACTACGAACACATGTTTTTTAGAGCATTAATATATGTGCAAGTACTTCATATCTTGCGGATACAGATTACAGTTGCAAATACAACTACACCACCAAAGAAGCATCTTCTTCATGCTTTGCCTCATCTCTTCTTTAAGTTCTTTCTTTATCTCCTTCCGAATGCTATTGATAAGATGCGCATCAACTGTCATGCTCTCTTGATGTGGACTTTCAGAATGAGCAGATGCAATAGTAGAGGTATAGCCTATCATAGTTGAGTATGATTTGGTATAGCCAGCATGTCTTACCCTAGGATGAAGAGAGTATCGATCTTGCATCACCTGCCCACCACTTGAAAAAATCACATGCCCAATAGTTATAGTACACCCTTCCAACCGAAGTTTCTTTACGGAAGAGTGTAAGGTTTGATGGGGCTCCACATTTGCAATGAATTGTTTGAAATTGTTCATTTATCGTAGTTGTAAACAAGGTCATGACTTTAGTATGGTGTTTGTACTTTGTTTACATGGTAAGAAGGTCCTTATAAAGGCAACAAAAAGAGTTGTTGGGCTCACACTAGCCATTACAGTAAAAACATGGGCATTTTATGAACATCGAAACTCAAATAGTGGCATATTGTGAACATAAAAACTCGTATAGTGGCATATTCTGAGCTATAAACAAAAAGGGTATATTGTGAACTTTAAAAAAAATAAAAAAAATAGCCGTTGCACAATCGACTCAACACAATTAAAAAAAAATTCCAAAAAAAAAAAACAAACTTGTCGTCAGGGTATTTTGGTCATTTACCAGAGGGAGTTAACGGTGGAACTAACGTTTGTTAGCGAATAGTGACATTTTGTGAATTTCAAACTCAAATAGCGGCATTTTGTGAACAACTTTCCAAAAATGGGTATATTGTTAATTATAAATTCAAATCGTGGAATTTTGTGTATTTTCCCTAATTTTATTATTATTTAGTCATTTCTATTTATTTATAAAATTTTCTGATTTTGATTATTTTTTGTATTTATAATTTTTATTCATTTTTTAAAATTGAATTCAATTTTTATATGATCTTTCATTATTTTTGTGTTTTTTTATTATATTTAATTTTTTTAAAGATTGACCATAAGTCTCCGAGGTTATTACAGACATATGGTGCGAGTGTAAAATGAGAATATAATATATCAAAATCTCAACAAAGGGACATTTCATAATAAAATTGAAAGCTCGGGAATATCTTGTAATAAAATTAAAACCTCGCGGATATGGTATCTGGTAAAGAAAATAAATCTACGATATCTTATAATAAAAATAAAATCTCACGTGTCTGAGAAACTTCTCATAAAAGTTTAGTTGGGAGAAGGTGGATCTTCTTCTATGGCTTCATGCCATATGTCAGTAATCTATTGGCTAACTTAATAGCTAGAGAAAAAAGAGGTGTAGTGCAAAAATAAAAAAATAAAGAGGAAAAATCTGTAAATAAGCGTGTTATAGTGTTTATTTTTTCTGGTGTGAATATGGTCTTTGTTATTTGGAAAGAGAAAAAAAATCAAAATGCTATAATTTATAAAATATAAGTGTAAAAAATTAAACCATTGTTCATAATAATTCGTGCTCTTCAAAACAAGATGCATCATGGATATGTTTTGGTAAAGTTAAAATTTTATGTTTTACATTGTGATGCGTTAGTGCAAGTGAATCTTATGTTAATGAATCAATGGTGTTACAGAAGTGAATCTTATGCTTGCGTAAAATAAATCTAGTGTTATGAAAATAAATTTTAGTTATCAAAATGTAAAACATAAAATTTGAAGTTTACCAAAAGATATTCATAATGCATTTTGTTTGAAGGAAATGAATTATGATGAACAATGGTATTATTTTTTATGTTTTGCACTCTAATTTTGTAAGTTATAACACTTTGAATATTTTTTTGTTTTTCCTACTCACCCGGATGTGAAATATGGCACAAGAAGTGACTAGTTGATTTTACTTATTTCTTCCTCATACGGGTGAACTTCGTTTTTATAAAATAATGGTGACAACTATTAGAAGCAAAAACTCCAACCTCAAAATCACCTAAAAGTTTGAAAGTGTCGTGACATTTCCAACAATGTTTTTAAAATTGCGCCCACTACTTCGGTGTAAAAATCCACATAACAACATACTATCCAACAATTCATTTCAGAAAAACATACTACTATCTAAGAATTCACCTTACAAAATACTTCCCGTTGAACAACGGTTAGCTTCTTTGGATTGTCAATCGGGGCGATTACAACGGACTTTTTCATAGGGAACTTTTCTGGCGATAATGAAAACAATCAATCGTTAGCGCCAGCTACTTGTTCCGCTGTTCGTCTTGCAGTCATCTTCTCTGTTCTCCGTGCTCCTATCTGCTTGTCTTTCCTCTCCTGTGTTGGCTTCAATCTCCTCGAGTTCAATTATTCATCAATTCAAATTTCGAAGTTCAGTTTGATTGTTTGAATGTCAATTATGCTAAATCAAATCTTCTTTGACGCTCTATCAAATTCCAGGGGTGATTCTCTTGGTCGTCGCTGGATTTGCCAAGGGGTGCAAGGTGTTTAATGTTCGGTCTTCTCCTCCGGTGATGGTTCTCTTTCACGTGCTTTTTATCTGGGGTATTTTCTTCGCTGTTGTTCGGCGTGGTAGCATTCTCCCTCAACTACTTCGAATTCAATTAGATTATGATTAGTTTGTGGCTGTTGAGCTATGATCCCCGTAAGTCTAGTCTCAATATTTATGAATGGATTTGTGAAACCGCTACATGTGTAAATCGTGTTTCTGAAGTTGCTCAATGAACCTAGCTGATATGAATTATTGCTAGCTGGATTATGTATTTTGTCTTCCTCGTCTAGCGCTTTTTACAGCAATTTTACCATTGGAGGATTTCGCGTTTAATGGAGGAATCACGTTGGTCTCTCTAGGTTGCCTTCTCTCACTTAGCTTTTGTTTAATATCATTGCGATGGGATACGAGCTGATGTTTGGTCGGTGGAAGAATTTTATGGACACAATAGCGTTATATATTTATGTGTATCTTTATGATGATAGATTCATAGTTGGTTAACAGGATCCTATCCAACAATCCTGGTTATATTCAAGGCAGCTACTCCAGTTTGGATTATAAAGTCATCAACGATTCTCTCTCAGTTGATGCATCTGAACAGTTCTATTAACCTGTTGCTATGCCTTACTCATTGCTTGTTGGAACTCCAAAATGGATGATTTTTTCTGACGCTACATCACTTGAGGAGGTGATTTTTCGGTATTATTCCTACTCTAAATAATTGACTACGTTGTCCTGATCACTATATTGATCTGGCTTGTAGAATTCATTTTCTACGAGGAGGGTTTGATATTTGTGAATTTGCGAAGCCTGAGTCGCTGAATTTGACCACCATTGCCCTGCTTTTGGAAACTGTATTGGTAATGATGATAGTCACCATCTAATGGATGGTTCGATATACTGGGTTGTTTGGCTTTTGGTGATTATACCCTAACACCTGATAGTGTATAAATTTTTTTCTATTTCTTTGTTCAGGTAAAAAGAACCGCCTTCTCTTCATTATTCTTCTAGTTGGATTATTGTCACGGAGACACTTTATTCTCGATGCTCATTCAAGTGTAAGTTCAATTACCTTCTGTAAGGTTTAGTTAGTTCTCCAGCCAGAGCACGTGGTTCTCAAAGTTAATGTAGCTGGTTGAATTACGTGAAGTTAATTGCTTCTTTATAAGGGATCATGGGATCATGCAATGATCGGGTTCGTTTGAGGACAGCTGTTAGGGGCTGCTGTTGTGTCTTCCTGCTGGAAATTGAGAAACTGTCTGCTGATGGTTTTACAGAAGCTGTCAGCTGTTGGTTTTGGTGTTTGGTGGAATACTTGCTGATGGTTTTAAAAAGCAGAGACAATTGTTAGATCATGCTGCTGAAAACTGAGAAGCCGTCTGCTGATGGTTTTATAGAAGCTGTCAGCTGCTGGTTTTAGGTGTTTGGTAGAAGTCTGCTGATTTTAGAAATTGAGAAGCTGCTTGCTGCTGGAAGCTGTTCCCCAAACGAGCTCGATACCTGATCGCATCAGACTTGTGGAAAGCCGGATAAATTGGATGCTGAACCCATAGAAAATATATGCTCCCAAATTATTCTAGATCTTCCATGCTTATGAATTTATATCTGCTAAAAACTTACATCAGAGACTAGAGACTTAGGTTCCTTAAATTCCTCTCTGGAGAGGTTATTTGCTACCCTAGAAAAGGGTAATATTACTTTCTTGAGCAGAAGACCATATTGATATTGACCCCATATATCTCGTTAGATTGCAGATTTCCGAATTCTGGAGGCCTAAAGGTTTTTGAGTTGCAGGTGAGCTCCCTCATATTGAAAAGCTCCATCAGAGCTACTTCTCTCATTTGCAGATTGGGTGATACATTCCATCTTCTAGCTTGAAACCATACTGCTGATAAATCTCATTGCTCTCTTGTATCTTTGTTCCAACTTACAGAGCAGCTTTTATGAAAATTTAGCTGGCACTATGCTCTTTTGTCTCCTCCAAGTGTTGTGGCAGGTTTCTAATGAACTACTAGTTTGCCATCATTGACATTGAAAAAGGAATTATGTCAATCACTAGAGATGCTGGTTCATGGTAACCAGCAGGTACTGACCGTTCTTCGCTTGGCATGTCTACTGTGTCTGCTTCAACATCGTAACCGATAAATGGGTATGCTATTGCACTGGCTACAGGCTCGTAGTATCTACTTGTCTTTTTTATCCCGAGAGGTTATCTGCTTGTCTTTAGGACTTTGGTTAACTTGTGTTGAACCAACACTGTACCTGCATTTGTGATTTTCAGACAAACTGGAAGAAGTATCCAGAATTTCATCATGTACAACAGAGCCTGGTATATTTTTTTTTAATGACGTGAGCTTCAGTCATCATACGGGAATTTTAGGCATTAATTCTCACGTTTCAAGTATGATCAGAGCATCCTTCAGGTGAATCGATAAATACAAATCCATATGATAGCGGCTTCTTGTGTCACTACAAGATAAAGTGAATTTTGCTACCGCGGAATTGTCACCGTACTTAAACCAAACCGGTAGTTATTTACTCTAATGGTTACTGATTTTGTATGCTAATAAATTCTTGGTTGTAATTGTGGCTACCATGTTATGGCTGGTTACCAAAAAATTCATGTGGTAGCTATATTGCTACTGTTACATAAAATTGCTACCGTCAATAGTAGCTATACATTCCTTCTTCGTTGTCGGTGCAAAAAAATTTTGCTACCAACATCAGTAGCTAATGTCTGAAACTGCTACTGACAGTTGATGCTAATCCAAATGTGGTGGCCATTGTGCTACTGTCAACCTGTAAGCAAAATTTATTTAATCAAAAAGCTACTGATTTTGTATGCTAATAAATTCTTGGTTGCAATTGTGCTACCTTGTTATGGCTGTTACCATTTTATGACTACCGATCTACCGATATTGGTAGCAAATAAAATTGCTACTATTATGGTACCAATCGTATAAGGAGGTAGACATTTTATGACTATTTGAGCAATAGTAGCAAACAGATTCTAATCAATAGCGAACTAGCTACTATCTTAAAAGTTGCTACGACTATGTGGATAAGTAAAATTATAAAATTGCTACTACGGTTACTATTGTGCTACTATTTTGGCTATGATAGCAAATATTTTTACCAAGTAGCTAAATTGTTACTCTTTTAAGGTTCAAAATTGCTACTGGATAATAATGCTCATGAAATTTCAGTTGACATTGTGTTAGCATATAAGAAATGATAGCTAATATTCGTATTCGTAAGTGTTAATACAATTATTATTGTCTTATAACTTAAACGTGTGATTACTACATATTTCAGAATATTAACCTATATATTGTTGCTACCATGGTGGATATATTATCTTCTTAAATAAATAAATTATTTTAAAGGTTTTTTCAATATAGTACTTTTAGTATATTTTACTTCTTACATTTTAGCTATCGTAGTTTTTAAAAGAACCTTAAGTAAACAAAAGTTGTCAAATTCTTGAAAATTAATTAAAACTACAAACCAATACAGGAATTTATTTATCATATATATACATAACATAATATATTTTTGATACTTATAAAATTTTAATTTTCAAAGAATCACACGCATTAATAAAGTATATAACAGGGTACATGTAATAATAATTTAAAGTAGTACATATGTTGGTTAAAATTTACAAAATTAGTATAAATTAAATGTCAAAATAATTTAAATTATTAAATGTATATAAATTTTAAAATTTGTGTAGCTTTTTACATTTTACGATACAATTCAATTAATTTACAGAAATCATATAAATTGATAAAATATAAAAATAGTAGCAATTTAAATTAGGTGACATATTGGTTTAAATTTGTAAAATAAATACAAACTATATATATATGTTTATTTTTTAATTTTATATTTTAAGCCAACATATACTTTTATTTTTATTATTTTGACCATATAAAATTAATGTTGTAGTATTATGTAAATTAAATATCAATGTGGCTTAGTCATACCTACATCTATTTTATTAATTTTTACATACCCAATGTTCTATCAAATCTGGACACAAATTTTCATATATATATTTAGAGTATCAAACATTTAATATATACATGTGGTATGTATATATGTCATGAATAACTATCACGGTCCAATGGACGGTAACGTAATTAAGTAGTAATAATTTCATATAGTACATAGAAAAACTCATTATTTAAATTAGTATAATAAAGTATAAAACCATAAAATATGGTCATTTTCTTGTGATTATTGATATCAAATAATATTTTTGTTAATATGTTTTTATAATTTATAAAATTATAGTTATAGTTTTTATGATTTTAAGTCATCGCCCTAATAGTTTTTAAATTATGTAATAATATATATTTTTTAAAATAAATAATTTTATGGGAAAATTCATAAAATGTCACGATTCGAGTTTATAATTCACGATATACCCCTTTTTGGAAAGTTGTTCACAAAATGCCATGATTTGAGTTTGAAATTCACAAAATACCACTGTTCGCTTACAGACGTTAATTCCGCCGTTAACTCCCTATGGTAAATGACCAAAATACCCCAGACGACCAGTTTGTTTTTTTTTTTTAAAAAAAAAAATTGAATTGCGCTGAGTCAACCATGAAATGGCTATTTTTTTGAATTTTTTTAAGGGAAAGTTCACGATATACCCCTATTTTCTTTCGTAATTCACAATATACCCTTGTGTTTTTTGTAATTCAACTTTAAACATGCTTAAATGTTGTCCAAAATTGTTGAAACTTTACATGGACGATGCTAAAGTGTTATATTTTGTCCAATATCAAATATAAAGTTTTTTAAGCTCACATGTGATCTGTGGGACCCAATGAACATGTGGCATATTCATTGGGTCGCACAGGTCACATGTGAGCTTAAAAAACTTCATATTTGATATTGGACAAAATATAACACTTTAGCATCGTCCATGTAAAGTTTCATCAATTTTGGACAACATTTAAGCATGTTTAAAGTTGAATTACGAAAAACACAGGGGTATATTGTGAATTACGAAAGAAAACAGGGGTATAAAGTGAATTTTCCCTTTTTTAAAAAAAAGTTCAAAAAATACCCTTTTGTGTTTCATAGTTCACAATATGCCACTATTTGAGTTTCGATGTTCATAAAATGTCCCTGTTTTTGCTGTAACGGCTAGTTTGAGCTCGACAACTCTTTTTTATCTTTATAAGGACCTTCTTACCATGTAAACAAAGCACAAACACCATACTAAAGCCATGACCTTGTTTACAACTACAATTAATGAAAAATTTCAAACAATTCCTTGCAAATGTGGTGGTTTTGGTTGGTTTTTGTGAACACGTGTGTTGTTTATGTTGTTTAGTACACATGTTATGCTGTAAACAAATAATTCTTGGTTGCAATTGTGCTACATTGTTATGGCTGCTACCATGTTATGGCTACCGATCTACCGATATTGGTAGCAAAATTAGTTTTACTAAAACTACCGGAATGAAAAATAAAATAGCTACTATTGATGGTACCAATCTTATAAAGAGGTAGATATTTACCTACTGGCTAAAAGTTTAGCTACCATTGTTGTTGTGGTAGCACAAAAGCAACCACTTTGTTAATAACATCAAAAATCAGTAGCAATGTTCCAATTTAGATACCAATATCTATTATGCTACTATTTGAGCAATAGTAGCAAAAAGATTCTAATCAATAACTAACTAGCTACTATCTTAAAAGTTGTCACGACTATGTAGATAAGTAAAATTATAAAATTGCTACTAACACTTCATTGATTACGGTTGCTATTGTGCTACTATTTTGGCTATGATAACAAATATTTTTACTAAGTATCTAAATTGCTACTCTTTTAAGTTTCAAAATTGATACCGACTAATAATACTGATGAAATTTTAATTGATATCGTGTTAGCATATAAGAAATGATAGCTAATATTCGCAAGTCTTATAACTTAAACGTGTGACTACTACTTAATTCGGAATATTAACCTATATCGTTGCTGCCATAGTGGAAATATTATCTTCTTATAAATAAATTATTTTAAAGGTTTTTTCAATATAGTATAGTATATTTTACTTACCTTTTTAGCTATCGAAGTTTTAAAAAGAACTTTAAGTAAACAAAAGTTGTATAATTCTTAAAAATTAATTAAAACTACATACCAATACAGGAATTTATTTATCATATAAGATATACGTAACATAATATATTTTTGATACTTATAATACTTTTAATTTTCAAAGACCACACGTATTAATAAAGCATAAAATAGAATACATGTAATAATAATTTAAAGTAGTACATATGTTGGGTATTTGATAGAACGATAGGTCGGGGAACGGTCGGTGAACCGTAGGCCGATAGTCAGGAGAGGGTTGGCGACTTTAGGGGTAAAGTCAAAACTGTCCCGGGAGTCCGTGTGTAGGGCAAGGGAGGTTGAGTGAATTTCATGTGTGTAAATTCTCAATCGAAATGTGTTTTCCAGTTTAAGTTTATCTCGTGTCCATTCCTAAACTATCAAGTTAAAATCGAGTCATAGATACGTCCACGACCGGTCGGGGACGCATCGGGTGCACTAATTGGTTTCAATTGGTATCAGAGCGGGTCTCTTCTAGAAAGCTAACTGCTTTGGGAGAGGATCAAGATGACTCATGCAAGCCTACTAGTAGCAGAAGAAGGTTCTACACCAAATCGACCACCACTCTTCAATGGAGACAACTACACTCACTGGAAGAACAAAATGGAATTTCATATCAAGTCTGACGATCCAAGAATATGGAGGGTAATAAGACATGGAGAGTACACCTTCCACAATACTCAAGGACAAGACATATCTATCGACAACATGCTGGATGATCAAATTAACTAGCTGACATTCTATGCTCGAGCTGTAAGAATACTTCACTGTGCACTACTACCTAAGCAATACTCCAAGATTGCTTCAGCTAAAACAGCCCAAGAGATTTGGAAAACTCTTGAGGTTACTTATGAAGGGAATGATGAGATCAAAAAGACTCGCATTGAGCTGCTACTCACTCATTGGGAGTTATTCAGAAGGAAGAAAAGGAGAGCATATCCGAAATGCATACAAGGTTCACCAAGCTGATCAACGAAATGTTGGTGCTTGGAAGAACTATCTCTAATAAGGATCAAATTCGAAAGTTTCTCAGATCTCTTCCTGCCTCCTTTGACAGCAAAGTCAATGCCATACAAGAAGTGCATGATCTCTCCAAGATGTGTCTGGCACATGCTAGGATCTCTAATGGCTTTCGAGTTAAAACTACAACACAGGAATTCAGAAAGCTCATCAAGAGATAGAGGGAAAGGCATAGCCCTTCAAGTAGCTGAAAATGAAAGATCTGAGTCAGGAGATGACAATGATGAAATAGTCCTCTATGCTAAGAGGTACTTTCGAAAGTTCAAAAAATAAGGAGGAAAGGCAAGGAGCCCAAGGAGTCTGCTGATCAGAAAAACACAAATGATAAGTGTTTTGGGTGTTCGAAGCGTGGGCACCATATCAAAGACTGTCCTCAGCGATCCCGAGAGGACAACGACAGGACCAAGAAGCCTAACCGACGATCGTTCAACAAAGGGCCAAGGAAAGAAGCCTTTGTTGTTGCATGAGGAGACTCAGAACTACGTGACGACAATCAAACCTCAGACAGTGACATCTCAGAAGATGAGAAGGCTCTCCTATGCCTTGAAGAAGTGTGCTTGATGGCACAAGACATTGATGTCTCAAAATCAGAAGAAGAAGAACAACAACAACAACATAAGGTAAACTATTCTAAACTTAGAAGGAGAATTCAAAGGGCTGAACTTCTAGGACTTTGAAAGTTTTCTCTTACATTAGTTGATCACCTAGAGGCACTAGAAACTAAAAACGATGAACTTTTGGAAGAAAAGGAAAAACTAAGAAAAACCTCGGATAAAGGCAAGGTAGACAATCTCATGAGAACACTCATGAAATTACAAAGTGATTATAGAGAAATTCTCTCCGCTCATGAAAAACTGAAGTATGAAAAGCAACCTGAAATCGATGAATTGATTGTTGCTCTTATCACTAAAGACAAGGAACTAACTACCATCAACGAAATATATTCTAAAATAAATGCTGTTTCTAAGACACCCATGAGGAGGCAAACGACAGGTCGGATATCAATCAGAGACCAGTCGTAGAGATGTCTGCAGCTTATGCAACAACCTGGTCATCATGAATCCAATTGCTATAAAACGAGTTTTATGAGGCATTGGCAACTCAAGAAACTAGGCCTGAAATGGGTAGTCAAGAATGATTCCAGGAGCATGTTCATTGGAGGGGATGGGTCCAAACCTCTTGGGGACCCTAACCCCACACCACTAACGTGTTAAGTGCAGGATCAAGTGGGAATGGACCATTGCTGGTACATCGACAGCAGGTACCCTAAACACATGATAAGATACACATAGAAGTTCTTCTCACTCGAACCAAGAAGCCAAGGAACTGTCTCCTTTGGCGACAACAAGAAAGGAAAAATCATCTGTGTAGGTAAGGATTACATCTGATTATGTCATAGATAGTGTAAATCTAGTTCATAGTTTAAAATTCAACTTGCTTAGTGTTTCTCAAATTTGTGACAAAGCCAATTCAGTTCACTTATATCCTACACATTGTAGCATAGTAAGTCACATCAATGGCAAAGAGTTGTTAAAGGGAAGAAGGTGGAAAAACGTTATGTAACTAGTTTGGAGGATATTGACAGTCCTAATCTTCCATGCTTGACTGCTTCAATAGATGACTCTACACTATGGCACAAAAGACTAGGGCATGTTAGCACTTCCTTGTTAAAGAAAACTTGCCCGACAGGTCAGCGATAGGTCAACAACAGATCGATGAAGGAAACAATGATGTCAAGGATTCTCTCTCTCCATTCATCAATCTCGTGCCTTGTACAAAAATCATTCATTGGAGAACATCATATCAGACATATCCAAAGGAACTCAGACAAGAGCACAGACTCGAGATCTCCTAGCTTTCTCAACGACAGTCTCACCCATCGAGCCCAAGAACGTCAAAGTAGCTCTTCAAGACTTAGACTGGATCAATGCAATGCAAGAAGAACTAAACTTGTTCGAAAGATGCGAAGTCTGGCATCTTGTGCCTCGTCCTACTCATCAAGAAGTACTTGGCACAAAATGGGTCTTTAGAAACAAGCTAAATGAATGGGAGAAGTATATCCCAAGAGAAAGTATGTAAAGGATTTGCTGAAGAGATTTGGAATGGAGGAATGTAAGACGTTTGACACACCAATGGCAGTCAGCACCAAGATGGGCATCATGACTGGTGATCGACCGGTCGACCAGCGATCATACAAAGATATGACTGGTTCTACTATATTTAACTGCTAGTAGACCTGACATTATGTGTAGCGTTTGCTTATGTGCCAGGTTTCAAGCAGATCTGAGAGAAAGTCACCTCACAGCTGTAAAAAGAATCCTGCATTACTTAAAAGGAACCATGAATCTTGGTCTCTTCTATCCTAAGTTCACTAACTATAACGTTGTAGGATTTTCAGATGCAGAATATAGAGATATCACAGATAGAAAGAGCACTTCAGGGACAGCATTCCTTGTTGGATCATGTCTGATTGCATGGGGATCAAAGAAACAACAAAGTGTTGCAATCTCAACAACTGAATTTGAAAACAGTGCTGTGGTCAACTCCTATGGCTTAAACAACAAATTGGTGATTATGTCGTCAAAAAGGTACATTACCAATTTTGTGTGACAATACAAGTGCCATCTCTATTTCCAAAAATCCTGTGCATCATTCACATACCAAACATATTGACATTAAACATCACTTTCTTAGAGATTGTTGTGGAAAAGAATTAGTTGGTTTAAAGTATACTACTACTGAGGACCAACTAGCTGACATCTTTACTAAGCCATTAAGTAGAGAAAGGTTTATTAAGATTGTTCATGATCTTGGAAAGATATTCATTGATCACAGTAAGACTGTTTTATTTCCCATGACATGTCACCGACATATGAGCAACACCTGTTATATTGTCGTTCAGTAGTCAACGATCAGTTTAATGCATAGCAATTATGTCAAACGACTACTTGAAACAGATTCGTCATTTTCCACAACAAGTGAGATTAGGTTAGAGAAGGTCCAACGATAGAAACGAGAAATCTTCTCAATAGATCGCTGACAACCGTCACGACCATTGCCTGTTATGAATAGTACCGTTACGATCTGTCAGCAAGAGGACGAGGAGCGATCGCCGACCGTCACTCGAGTATTATAAAAAGGCGACGAGAGCTTTGCTCCTGTCACACTATTGCCCTCACTCTATTTAATCTCTCTAAACACTCAGCACATTTTCTTCTCTTTTACAAACAAATTCGTGAGATCAGTGCAAAGAACCTCGCCTCACAACAACTCTAAAGATCTCTCTAGCAAAAGGTTCACAAGAAACTCTAGAAATCCTTCGACTAACAATGGCACCAAAATCCTCTTTCAAAGCTGCACTCAGAGAATCTTCCTCACGACAAGTGAGCGACATACATCCGACCAAATCTCTAGCTCGTTTGACTAAAGAAAGGGAAGATCAACTTGTGGTCAAAGTAGTACAAGAAGGAGAACTACAAGCGAATGAGGTAGAGAACATAAAGACCCATATTCCTAAAACCTACCACCTCATTGAATCTGGCACCTTCAAACCTACTATTCTTCCTAACCCTGCTCCCACAGATTATCCACAATTGTCTTTACTGATCCTTCCCCAAAAACTACCAAAATAACCACAAAACAATCCAGAAAATCCATGAGCCATTCCACTACTATAACTGGTCGCGTAACACGTGCATCAAAGCGTACTCAAAAGCCAACAACCCCACAAAAATCTCACTCTACTCCAGAAAAGGCCACAAGACGACAACATTTCTCCGATGAAGAAGAAACGACTATCTCGGCTGAAATTGAAGCAGTTGTACAACAATTGGAAGAAGAAGAGATTCAACAAGATGAACCAGCGCAAAAAGATACCTTAGTAGAGGAGATACACCACGAGATAGTAGCTGATTCAGAGGAAGAGGTAAACCTTATCGCCTCCTTTGGGAACCAGTCATCGATAGGTCCCCGACACCACAATGACAACACATGGATAGGGATACCGACACAGATTCACAATCTCCAGGTGAAAGAGAAAACAAAGATAGGCGCTTCTCCGAGTATTCAAGAAGTCGAGAAGTTTGTTCATGCTAAAAAATCAACTCAACCTCCACAGTCCCTGAAGCGACTAAAGAAGCTCAAGGAACCAGAGCTTCCCTTGATCAAAGCCAAGAATGTCAATGACCGATCCAGTCCAGTCTTACCAAAGACAATGGACATGGAGTGGATGAAGAAAATGGGTCTAGGTAAGGTCATCGAGCTGCTGGAGTTCCAAGGATGGGTAGACTTCTTCCAGGAGCCTATCCCTGTCTACACCGAACTGCTGAAGGAGCACATGCGCTGTCTTGGACCACTCCAAAGTGATGACGATGATGACTATATCACGGGTTCAAGGCAACGAAATCACCATCTCCAAGTCTTGGATCTCCGAGACTTTTGGCCTGGAGGCTGAAGGACTGATCGCTCCAAAAGAGAAGACTTGGAATGATCTAGGATCCCTTGGAGGAAAGATGGTAAATCTGCTCAACCAAGGAACAACAATGAAAAATTTCCCTGCAGCAAAGATGTCCATACCAGACAGGGTGCTCTTCAGTCTGCTCACCCATAACATCACTCCACGAAATCAACGAACCCACATCGTTAACGCAAGAGATGTGAGGTTACTCAACGCTCTCAAGACCAGGGAGAAGATTGACCTACCAGCCATGATCCTCCTTACTCTTGATGAAAGCAGACATGTCAACGTGGGGTTAGTACATGGAGGAGTGGTAACAAAGAAGATACTGAAAAATGGAGTGGACACCGAGAGGTTCCACGAATGCTTGCGCACCGCTCAGGACAACATTTACGTAGAAATGTTGACCAAAATGGGGATAAAAACCCAGGGGGATAAGCTCATAGTCGCAAAAGCCTACACAAAGTGAGGACTCAAGGTCTGAGCCATGGCAGCTGCAAGAGCATCGGCACTCAAAAGGAAGAGGAGTCTTTCACCAGTCCACGACAGGTCGAGGACTAGTCTGGATACCTCAACTAAAGATGTTCTTCAGAGGGTGAGAGTTACTCTCACAGTAGTGCAGGCCGTCTTCTCTGAACCAATTGTTCATCACATAGCTCAAGGAGCTATAGATTTTATAGGCTTCCACATAGCCTGAGAGTTCTTTGCCTCTTAAAGGCACGAGTGTAACCATGAGAGGTAGATTTAGGATTAGATTTTCTCTTTTCCATTAATGAACTATTTGCCTTTGACTATCTGTTTCAAAGTACCTTTTGAGATCAATGAAAATGCAACTGGTTCTTGTATACTTGAATGCTTATGATAGGTACGAAATAATTTATTGTATTGTCTGCTTCTTCCTTGATTAAAAACTGCAAAATGATTTGAGATATTAAGTCCCATCCATTCCACTAATCCAATCTCAGACCTTGACACCTAAAAAGCCTTCAAACATAACCCACAAGACGTAGCACCTCATTTAATGCCACTCACCGATCAGTCGTTGAGCATATCCAAAGTGTCTATAAAAACTTGCTCACTCCATCTGCCACTCACACCGAATCATTCACATATCACACAATGGCACAAACTCCACAAAGTTCATCCAGTTCGAATGAACAAACAGTGCACTTCACCATTCGCAAGCTGATCATGGCCACAAAACATCCAAAGAAATACGTCGCTCAAAGCTATGTTCAACCAGACTCCGTTTCACTCACAGCTTGGTCCATCACCTCAAGTGTCACTCTATCACATACATGTTCTCCACACTGCATGGAGTTCTCCATAGATTCTGATGAGTCCGACCTTTCTACCACAGCTGAATCTCCTTTGATCAACCCTACCACAGCCAAACCCTCTTGGATCAAAGCCGCTTTTTTGGAGGATGAACCTTTTGACCCAGAAGATTATGAATGTGATACTCAAACCCGTCACTCCATCTAGATTATCTTGATCATGTTTTGTAGTTTGTACTCTATAGAATGTCATGGCCTTTACAACATCTTACGTCGTGTAGTTGCTCCCTATTTTGTTGTATGGCAAAGGGGGAAAGAAAAGTATATGTACTTGTGAGACTATGTCTATCGTCCTTGTATTATGTATCATCTGAATGAAAACTGAATGAAAACTTTACCTACTTTGGTTATAGTATAACATAAAAGCTGTCACTTATTGCTATCACTCGTTAAAATTTTCATTCTCAAAACCCTTAACAAACTCAGGGGGAATCCTTCTTAGGGGGAATCTCTCAATTTTTGTATTGCCAAGTACATATAAGTGTATAGGTCGCCATCATCAAAAAGGGGGAAAATTTTAAGACAAGATCCTTTAGTTTTGATGATAGCAAACCTTGTATTGTCTATCTAATGCGTTTGTCAAGATTCATGATTCAGATAAACAGGTGAATAAGTGGTTTAGCACACAAGGTTGCAAGTGCACTTAAGTCATGAGTGGCTTAGCACGCAAGGTTGCAAGCGCGCTCAATCCACGACATGTGCCCTACCAGTCGGGCACCTGTTGGCAAGAGCTCCGATAGAACTTCTAGCACATACAACCAGTCAGACACCGCACGAAGATATCTCTTATGCTTAAAGATGAAGATCAAAGACAGAAGACTGCAAAGGATCGACACATTCAATTAAGATCATACATCCACATGAGCAACTTGTTCAAGACAAGCTCATGACAAAAGAAGAAGTTCATCAATGCACAAGATAACAAAGCTATAAAAGAACATCATTACATGGCCGTAATGAATTCAGAAGAGGGCATTTATGAGCATTTAATGAGCCAAACAAAATCAGGCAAGTGGGGCACACAAGTGGTGATCGACCTATCAAGAGGGTTGCCGCCAACTTGACCAACCATGAGGCAACACGTAGTTCAAGCCTTCAGATCAAGTTAAAGAATCTGTGCAAGTCTAGTGTGGCTACTATGTGAATAATAGAAGTTATAGTCGACTCCTAGAATCTAGGGATTAATAGGACGGTAGTTACATCATAACAACCGTGTATATATACTTGCATTTATTCCTTATGTAAGCAAGCTCCGTACGAGAGAAAAAGATAGAGATAATCTGGCAAGTGTGGATCAGACTTAGGAGTGTGTGTAAGTGCTAGAGAGTTGGTGAGCTAGAGAGGACTGGGTTAGAGTATCAATATGGTGGGTATTTGATAGAACGAAAGGTCGGGGAACGGTCGGTAAACCGTAGGCCGATAGTTAGGAGAGGGTTGACAACTTTAGGGGTAAAGTCGAAACTCTCCCGGGAGTCCGTGTGTGGGGCAAGGGAGGTTGAGTGAATTTTCGTGTGTGTAAATTCTCAATCGAAATGTGTTTTCCAGTTTAAGTTTATTTCATCTCCATTCCTAAACTATCAAGTTAAAATCGAGTCATAGATACATCCACGACCGGTTGGGGACGCATCAGGTTCACTAATTAGTTTCAGTAAGCCAGCATCGCCGCTTCCCATGCATATGAATAGACATGGGCAGGGTCGCAAAGGGGTTAGTAAGAGTATGACATGACACTATCATTGTCATTGTCGATCAAGATCGTGTTACCCACTAGGTACCATAGGTACGCCCTCATCTCCTGCGCAGCTGAGCAGTACTCAATGGTCGTGGAACACTCTATACGGCGCCTGGTTCTTATCCAGGAACTTACAATCTAGTCCTTCTTGCAGGTCACCCCAAACAGGCGCACAATGCATGGGTCATAACCTCCATAGGTGGTGCATGGTCAGTGGGCTGGACGACGATCGCCTCCGGTTGGTACGCAACCGCAAGGCTGGTGATGGGAATCTCTATGATATGATATACATCATGGAGAGTAATAGTCATCTTTCCAAATGGCATATGGAAAGATTTCGTGTCCGGCTGTCATCTCTCCACGAACACATAAATGAGTGCAAGGTCAAAGCTACCATGTGCAATATAGGCCAGATGCCCAAGTCCAATCCTCTCCACCAAGTCTCTCGACTCCTGGTGACTCAACGTGGATTGATTCCACATATCCAGTATCTAGGCCTTAGACTTGAAGCTACAGACCCCCTCCTCCGGTTTAATTTTTTAAACAAATGTCACAACTATATGACATTTCCTAAGCAAACTTAAGTTACAGAAGAATTACAAAAAATAAGAACTTGCCACTCTCTGCCACACATCAAGCGTGACATGACCTTCGAAGCTAGGGATCAGGGTCATAATCCGAGGACCTCCGAGGACAAGAGTCCCATCAAGAAACCAATCGTATGGAGTATTCACCGTAGGCTACTGATTAGCCGGGCTATATTCGCTCTCACCCTCTAAGATTGAGTAATAGCTATCCGCCCCAGAACTGCGAGAATATGATGTCGTTTGGCTCGGTTCAACGACAGGACACGAAGGCCCCCCGCTACTGGTCCTCACCACAATAGTACCGGTGCCGACCATCGAGTCAGTAACCTGGCTACGAGAGTCGGGCTGCGGTGTCACCAGCTGCTGATACTCCTCTAAAAACCTTTGACATGTCTTCTCCTCAACTACTCACCGGCGCTCCTCAGCTACACGCACTAGTGGAACGCGAGGCTTTAATGACGGTGGTTTAATCACGGCTTAAACAGACACCGTGATTAATAGGAAGGCCGGAATTTATTAGCGACGATGATTGAATTAACCCGTAATCAATAATCGATCGGAGGTTGGCGCGCCTTTTGTAGGAGGGACTTTAGCTGACGGTTATTAGTGAAACCGTAATCTAAAGTCCCGTGTTGACGCGCGCTTTACGGTCAACAGACTTTTGATTACGGTTTTACTAATAACCGTCAGCTAAAGTCCCTCCTAAAAAAGGCGCGCCAACCTCCGACTGATAGTTAACGACGTCGTTTTGACCTGACGAAAAAAATTTCCCGTATTATTTGATTTTTTCGACTCCGCGCGTAATCTAAATTACAGTTAACGACGTCGTTTTAGCAGTGTATTTTAGATTAATAAAAACTTTATATTAATGTGTTACCTATGTTTGAAACCCAACATATGCCAAATAATTATCGCGTTATTTTTTTAATTTTGTTACACTTTAGATTACATTTAACGACGTCGTTTTACCAGTGTATTTTAGATTAATAAAAACTTTATATTAATGTGTTACCTATGTTTGAAACCCAACATATGCCAAATAATTATCGCGCCTTTTTTTTTAATTTCGTTACACTTTAGATTTCGGTTTTTTTGGGAACCGTCATGTAAAGTGTGACTTTAGTTTACGGTTTACATGTAAACCGTAATCTAAAGTCCATTTAAACATTTTCCTACACTCTGCACACTCTACTCACAGTAACTCTCTTCTTCTCTTTCGCGCTATCTTCCTCACTGAAATCGCCTCCTCTCTCCCGTCACCTTGCTAACGGCCATCGCCGCCATCGCTCCCACCACCTTTGTCACTCCCATCGCCGCCGGTCACCACCCATCTACCACTGGTCTCACCGTCGACGTCTCTATCGCGTATTGGGTATGCGATCGATTGATTGTCGTTTTTTTCTAACTTTGTTCATATACATGCATTTCGATTGCAAGTTCTAACCTCGTTTGTATCGAATCCTGAGAGTGTAATGGCAAATGTTCTAACCTTGTTCATATATTTGTGCCCAGATTCACAGTTAATTGCGACCTAGTTGGTGGGCTGATTTCTACACTACTTGCCCACTTCGGTGCTTAGTTACGGTAACTTTGCAAACCAATCTGTAAACTGCTGTATTTTTATTCTTAGCATTTAGTATTACAATTAATACATAATAGTGTAGTTTTAAAAATGCTACTACTTAAAACTGCCACAGGAAAGAAAGTAAGTTCAAGTATATTACCGATTCCTGAAAAATGAATGGAACAGAACTGTAGCATATCTCAGTTTCATGAATGGAACAGAACTGTAACAAGTTGTTTGAGTTTTGGTCTGGATTTAAAAGCTTTATGGAATATTTAAGTAACTGGGTAAGGAGTTAGGAGAAGTATAATCAGTTGAAAGGAAAAAAAACAGACAGGGAAGAAAGCAAGAACACAACTCAGTTTCTGTTTTGATTTCAGTTTGGATTTCAGCTTCAGTTTCCTATCAGATCAGGTTCTGACTAATTCTGCATCTGTAACAAAGTTGCCTTGGGTTTAGTGATTTGGAGACGTTAGAAATATAGGGGAGATGCTGTCGATTTTTTTCCGCGGTTTAGCTAGCATTTAACCTTGATTTTTTGATGAATTCTAATGTTGTCGTTTTTCATTTATGCATCAGGACTACGACTTTATTTAGGCTTCCGACCTCAACCGTCTTAGCATGGCTAATCGTCTACCAGAGGTAAGATTTATATATATACATATAATATTTGACAAACTACCAAACATAGTTATCCGCCCAAGATATACCTAATAGAGGTATATCTTCGGCAGTCCCTGTCGGGACTGTCCACGATTGTTAAATCACACACCTAGGGTGTGAATGTGCTTTTAATATGTACTTTATTGATTATTTCAGCAGTATCTCTTTATTGTTCTTCGAATGCATATATTATTGATTAATATCATAATATCGTGCATTTGAAGAACTGTAGGGAGATGCTGCCGAAATTTTCAATAAATTACATATTAAAAACACGTTCACCGGTGGGATTTAATACTCATGGATGGATTTAGGTTGATAAGATACAAAAGTGTAAAGACTCTGCCACGGGTGACGGTATGAAATGGCTGCCTTCATATAAATAGCTAGAAGGAGATGGAACGTTCGTGGATTTACAGCGGAAATTTGGACGACAAGTTTTTAGAAGGAGTTGATAAGTTATGCACGGTGTTGGCGAACAATCTGAAACCTACAGACAAGGGATACATATTTTGTCCGTGTATCGACTGCCAAAACAATCTGAGATATCGCGGCGTTGAAACAATTAAGGAACATCTGATCCGCCGCGGTTTTACAAAAGATTTCCAAGACATAATCGATGGCATGGTCAGAGTGCGTTCGATGTTATTAAGCCTGACGAAGGGGATAATGGTCAGGCAAACACAGAAACAGAACTTGGAGATGATACAGTTGCTGGTGATCCAGAAGACGTTACAGGGAACGTTGAGCCAGATTTCTGGGATGATGACATTGAGACTATGCTCGAAGATGTGGAACGACATTACTCTAACACGCCAGACAAGCATGAAAATTTGTTGGATTCATCCAAAACACCGTTGTACCCCGGGTGTGACCCTACAAAGTTAAGCAAGTTGAGTGTCGTCCTCAAGCTATTCAACTTGAAAGCGAAACATGGCTGGAGCGACGTAAGTTTCACTGACCTCCTGGAACTATTGAAATACGTTCTTCCGGTGGACAACGTTTTACCAACGACTACGTACTCAGCCAAAAAAATGATGTGCCCAATGGGTATGGGGTACCAGAAAATTCATGCTTGTCCAAATGGTTGCATGCTGTTTTGGAAATCGGATGAATTTGCTGAAAGCTGTTCAGCATGTGGAGCGTCACGGTATAAGAAACAACAAACTCACATCAGCGGTAGTAAGAAAGGTTCACCAGCTAAGGTACTGTGGTACCTGCCCATCATTCCAAGGTTCAGACGTTTGTTCTCCATTGAGAAAGACGCAGAGAATCTTCGGTGGCATTCAGTTCACAGGAAAAAGGATGGCAGATTGAGACATCCCGCTGATGCACCACAGTGGAGAAACATAGACGTAAAATTTCCTGAGTTTGGTAACGAACCGAGAAACCTAAGGCTAGGCTTGTGCACGGATGGGATGAACCCTTACGGTACTTTGAGTAGCATACACAGTACCTGGCCTGTGCTTTTGGTTATTTACAATCTACCGCCGTGGTTATGCATGAACCAAGACACATCTTGTTGTCTTTGTTAATATCTGGTCCAAAGCAACCGGGCAACAAAATTGACGTATTCCTACAACCTTTGATAGAGGATCTACAACTCTTGTGGAATGAAGGGGCTACGGTTTACGACTCATTCAGTAAAGAGGACTTCAATTTGCGTGCTATGTTGTACTGCACAATCAATGATTTCCCCGCCTATGGTAATCTTTCAGGCTATTCAATCAAGGGGGCGTTGGCGTGTCCGATTTGTGGTGAAAACACTTGTAGCATTCGCTTGAAACATAGTGGGAAAACCGTGTATATGGGCCACCGAAAAATGCTTCCAAAAGGACATAAGTATCGAAAGATGGCGAAAGAGTTCGATGGGAAAACTGATCACAGCATGGCGCGCCAGCCTTTGACAGGTACAGAGATTTACAAAAAGTTGGATAATATTGTGAACAACTTCGGGCCGCCAACCAAAAGTGGTGAAAAAAGTGTCTGGAAAAAGAAATCAATATTTTGGGAACTACAGTACTGGCAGCATCTGGAGGTTAGACATTGTATCGATGGGATGCATGTCGAGAAGAACGTGGGTGAAAGTATCACTAGCACTCTTTTGAACATAAAAGGAAAGACAAAGGATCATTTGAAAGGAAGAAAAGATTTAATTGAGTTGGGCATACGCACAGAGCTTGGCCCGCAAGAACGTGGAAAACGCACATTCTTGCCTCCTGCCTGTCACACTCTGTCTAAAGAAGAGAAACATAGTCTATGCAGTACCCTTTACAACATCAAGGTGCCATCAGGTTACTCCTCAAACATAAGAAACCTAGTGTCCATGACAGATTTCAAATTAGTAGGAATGAAATCTCACGATTATCATGTCCTACTTCAAGAATTTTTGCCAATTGCACTACGTGGGATCTTGCCGGATGCTGTCAGACACACAATCACAAACGTCAGTGTCTTCCTCAAATCCATTTCGTCTAAGGTTCTTGATGTGGACACTCTGTCTAAATTACAAAAGGATCTTATTGTGACAATGTGCCAGCTGGAGATGTATTTTCCTCCATCGTTCTTCGACATAATGATACATCTCCTCGTGCATCTTGTAAGAGAGATTCTGATGTGTGGTCCTTTGTACCTTCGCTACATGTATCCGTTCGAAAGGTACATGGGTGTCCTTCGCCAAAGGACTTTAGATCACGGTTTTACCAATAACCGTAATGTAAAGTCAATGACACGCGGGCCGGAAAAGGGCCTTTAATTACGGTTTAAAACCGTAATTAAAGACGTCGCCATCTTTATTGACGCCCGTGTAGATTACGGTCCAGAACCGTAATTATACACGGTTCTGGACCGTAATTAAAGGGTTCCATTCCACCAGTGACGCTTTCTAGCTCGGGCGTGGGCATACTGCGCATGCCTCGTATCTTCAACTGCCAGGCTGCAGGGGCCAGGGGCCGGCAATGACGCCTCCAGGGCCAGATGAGCTACTGCCCCTACCCATGAAATCGGAAACCCCTTACCTTTACCTTACCCGTCAACTGTTGTGTTGTGTTCAATGTTAGTCAAAACTAGTCGAAGTTAGTTGATATTGGTCATGCATATCAATGTTGTTCAATTGCAATCATAATCAATCAACGTAACCATATATGAACTAATAATAAAAACGGTCAGTTAGGTCACATACATGTCAAAAACCTCTAACACATTGGAAATAGGTCAAGAAATCACAAAAGCGTAAAAAATGCACTGTACGCCTGAACCGATGCCACTCTTTCTTCCACGCATCGGCGCCGCCCTTTCCTTCTTTGCGCCGCCATTGTCTCGTCATCACCTGCATCGATGCCTGTTCCAATGAGCCCACGTCGACGCCCGTCTCAAACGGCCAGCAAGACGACGCTCACTTGTGTTGACACCTGGTCGTCTTTATAGGCGGCGGCGGTCGCTTTTTAGAACCCGATTTTGACTAATTTTTTGTTCCTGTCTAATTTTACTGAAAAACTGTAAATTAGGTGAAAAATACCTCAACAAGTAGACCTGAATTGCGCCTTTTGGAACTTGAACTCCCATTCTCGCTCCTAGAGAGATGTCATAGAATTATAGAGAGATAAAGATTTCGAGAATTTGAAATGAGGTGAAGAGAGGGGGGGTGGTAGCTGTATTTATAGAAGATTTTGAAGGGAAAGACAACATGGTTAAGTTTCTCGGGAATTTCACTAGATACCTCTAAGGTTTGAGTGAATTTCGAAAACCACCCCTAAGGTTTCACTTTCATTACGAGACACCCTTGGGGTTTCATTTTCTTTGCAAGATACCCTTGAGTTTTCATTTTCATTATAAGGTACCCTTGAGGTTTCAATTTATTACGAGATGCTCATTGTTCAAATTCTTATATATTATATTTTGGGAAAATTCACGGGATACCACTAAAAATTTTGTTAATTCACAAATACCATATTTAACAAGTTTTCCAGATACCACAAAAATAATTTTAATTCACCAGAACCACAAATACTAACCCAAAACTTTTTTAAGACCAAAATACAACTTACTTGTTAATAAACGTAGTTCATGGTATTCACACAAATATTTTTAATTTACAAGATACCACCATTTATTAAACATATATTAAAGGTAGTAAAAAATGATAATTCAATTTTTAAACATTTTTACTATAATTATAATAATAATTATTATTAAAAAACTAAATTTAATAAAGGGTTATAAAAAATTAAATTATAATTATTTTTACTATTTTTACTATTTTTATCTATTTTTAATCAAATTTGTGGCTTCTCTTATATAATTATACCTTTAATTATTCTTCATACTTTTGGAAATTTTATTATTATATATATGGTATTTTTTGGTTTTTAATTTTAACCCATATATAAGAAATACTTAACTTTTACTACTTACTTTTTTAAAGTATATTTTATAAGTTTTGTTGCATTTTTGAATTAAATATAGGAAAAATAAAGTGATATTGCATAAAAATATTATATACTATACAAGCTAAATAATTTGACAAAAAACTTAAACAATAGTTAGGAGTATTGTAGTCTAATATTTTTTTATAATATCCCTTTATATATTTTAATTCAAACTTATGTAGAAAAAGTAACTAGTAAAAATTAATGTTCTTCATATAATGGTTAAAATTGAAAAAAAAAAAACCTTATATATGACAATAAAATCTCTAAAGAATTTTAAAATGTATAATATATTGAAGAAGCCATAAATTTGAATAAAAATAGACAAAAACAATAAAGAGAATGATAATTTATTTTTTTAATTTACTTTATATAAAATTAATTTTTTTAATACTCTTTTACATTATTAAAAAATTAAATTTATATAAACTATTTTTATTTTAAACTATGTTTTTTAGATCTTAAATGATATATAGTATTTTTTATATTTCAAAATTTTTTAATTATATGAAAGGTTTTAAACTTTATCAAATTTTAACCAATAGAATAATAAACTTAAATTTTTATTATTTTTTTACTGTTTTTGAATATATATTTTAGTAATTTTATAATTATATAATTGGTATTTTTAATTTGAAAAATTTCACAAGATGTCCTCGAGGTTTGAACAAATTTTGTGAAATACCCCTGATGTTTCATTTTTATTATAAGATACCCCTGATGTAGCATTTTGTTTACAAGATACCCCCGAGGTTACCTCTAAGGTTTTAATTTCATTACGAGATAACTCTCCATTCAAAATCTGATATATTATATTGTTAATATCACCATTTTACGCTCACATCATATGCCCCGCAATAACCTCAAGGGTTTATGGTTAACTTTTTCAGAATTAAAATGTAAAAAAATACACAAAAATAATTAAAGATCATATAAAATTTGAATTCAATTTTAAAAAATGAATATAATTAAATAAACAAAAATAATTAAAATATAAAATTTGAAAAAGAAATACAAATGGCTAAACAATATAAAAATTATTTATTTAAAAAACATAAATTGTTACATAATTGAAAAACTAATGTAGTGGAGAATTAAAATCGTAAAATAGTTATAAAAAATGCATTAAAGTCACATAAAATCTAATTATATTGTATCTTTATACTTTGTTTTTCTAATTTTAAATAATAAGTTTTTCTATGTACCAGTTGTTACTTTTAAAAATTTTCTTCATTGGCTCATTACTACACAACATTTTAACAATTTATGGTTATTTTAAAAATTAATTATTGCTTTATTATTTAGTCATTTTCATTTACTTAGCTATTTTGTTTTTTTTGTATATTTAATCATATTTTCCAAATTGAATTAAAATTTGATTATAAGGCATATGGTGTGAGGTAAATGGGGATATTAACAATATAATATATCAGAATTTGAACGGAGGGTATCTCGCTATGAAATTGAAACCTTAGGGGTATCTCATAATGAAAATGAAACCTCAGGGGTTTCACGTAACGAAAATGAAACCTCAGGGTATCTCGTAATGAAAATGAAACATTAGGGGTATTTTGTAAAATTCACTCAAACCTCAGGGGTATCTCGAGAAAATTCCATTTTAATTTTATAAAATTTCAACCTATATATTAATAAAACGATAAATTTTTCTTATTTTTTACTTTTTTTAATATATTTTAATAAATTTTGTGGTATGTAAATTAAAAATATTTATGTGGTATACCGTGAACTATGTTTATTAATAAGTAGGGGTATTTTGGCCTTAAAAAGCATTGGGTTAGTAATTTGGGGTATCTGGTGAATTAAAATTTTTTTGTAGTATCAGAATTTTTTTTTTAAATTGTGGTATTTTATGAATTAACAAATTTTTAGTGGTATTCCGTGAATTTTACCTAATATTTTTCATATCCCAATTTTACCCTCACACCATATGCCCCGTAATGAACTCACAGATATACGGTCAATTTTTTTTAAATAAAAAAATTAAATATAATACACTAAAAAGTCAAATATCTTATAAAATTTGAAATCAATTTAAAAAAATTAATATAGTTAAATAAATAGAAAAATTAAACAAATGGAGATGAATAAATAATAAAAAGTAAAATTATTTTGAAAAATAAACATAAATTGTAAAAGTGTTAGATAACGACGACTTTAAATCATATAAAAGTTAGAGTAACATATAAAGAATATTAAAAGTAATAATTTCATAAAATATGGTCATTTTCTTGTGATTATTGATATCAAAAAATATTTTTTTTAAAATGCTTTTATAATTTATAAATTATTAAATAATTTCTTATATTTAATGTAATTGTTATAATTTTATTATTTTAAGTCACCGTCATAATAGTTTTTAAATTATGTAACATTATATGTTTTTTAAAATAATTTTTATTCATTTTTTAAAATTGAATTCAGTTTTTATATGATCTTTCATTATTTTTGTGTATTTTGATTATATTTAACTTTTAAAAAATTGGCCAAGGTTATTGCGGGCATATGGTGCGAGGGTAAAATGAGAATATAAAAAATATAATATATCAAAATTTGAACAGAGGGACATTTCATAATAAAATTGAAAGCTCAGAAATATCTTGTAATAAAATTAAAACCTCTCATAAAAGTTCAGTTAGGAGAAGGTGGAGCTAGCTCGAGCCACAAGATGTAGTGCAAAAAAAAAAAAATAGCTACAGAAAATATTCTTCTGTGGCTTCATGCCACAAGTCAGTAATCTTTTGGCTAAATTAATAGCTACAGAAAAAAGATGTAGTGCAAAAATAAAAAAATAAAGAGTAAAATCTGTAAAAAAAAAAGTGTGTTATAGTGTTTATTTTCTGGTGTGAATATGGTCTTCGTTATGAAAGAGAAAATAAAATCAAAACGTTATAACTTACAAAATATAATTGAAAAAAAATATACCATTGTTTATCATAATTCGTGCTCTTCTAAACAAGATACATCATAATATGTTTTGATAAACATAAAATTTTATATTTTACATTGTGATGTGTGTGCAAGTGAATCTTATGTTTACCAAAAATAAATCAATGGTGTTACAGAATTGAATCTTATGTTTGCGTACAATAAATCTAGTGTTATTAAAATAAATTTTAGTTATCACAATGTAAAACATAAAATTTGAAGTTTACTAAAACATATTCATAATGCATCTTGTTTTGAAGAACATGAATTATAATGATAATGATATTATTTTTTATTTTTTGCACTTTAATTTGTAAGTTTAACACTTTGAATTTTTTTTGTTTTTCCTACTCACCCAATTAGGTTGTGACATATGGCACAAGAAGTGAGTAGTTGTTTTTCCAACCTCAAAATCGCTAAAAGTTTGAAAGTGTCGTGACATTTCCAAAATGTTTTTAAAATTGCGCCCACTACTTCAGTGTAAAAATCCACGTAACAACATACTATCAACAATTCATTTCAGAAAAACATACTACTATCTAAGAATTCACCTTACAAAATACTTCCCGTTGAACAACGGTTAGCTTCTTTGGATTTGGATTGTCAATCGGGGCGATTACAACGGACGTTTTCATAGAGAATTTTTCTGGCGATAATGAAAACAATCAATCGTTAGCGCAGCTACTTGTTCCGCTGTTCGTCTTGCAGTCATCTTCTCTGTTCTCCGTGCTCCTATCTGCTGGTCTTTCCTCTCCCTGTGTTGGCTTCAATCTCTCCTCGAGTTCAATTATTCGTCAATTCAAATTTCGAAGTTCTGTTTGATTGTTTGAATGTCAATCATGCTAAATCAAATCTTCTTTGACGCTCTATCAAATTCCATGGGTGATTCTCTTGGTCGTACCTGGATTTGCCAAGGGGTGCAAGCGGCTGTTTATGTTCGGGCTTCTCCTCCGGCGATGGTTCTCTTTCACGTGCTTTTTATCTGGGGTATTTACTTCGCTGTTGTTCGACGTGGTAGCATTCTCCCTCAACTACTTCCAATTCAATTAGATTATGATTAGTTTGCGGCTGTTGAGCTATGATCCCCGTAAGTCTAGTCTCAATATTTATGAATGGAATTGTGAAACCGCTACATGTGTAAATCGTGTTTCTGAAGTTGCTCAATGAACCTAGCTGATATGAATTATTGCTAGCTGGTTTATGTATTTTACAGCTATTTTACCATTGTGGCCTTCTCTCACTTAGCGTTTGTTTAATATCATTGCGATGGGATACGAGCTGATGTTTGGTCAGTGGAACAATTTTATGGACACAATAGTGTTATCAATCTTTTCCTAAGTTAGCAAAGAGCTGCCTTTATATATTTATGTGTATCTTTATGATGATAGATTCATAGTTGGTTAACAGGATCCTATCCAACCAACCTGGTTATATTCAAGGCAGCTACCCCAGTTTGGATTATAAAGTCATCAACGATTCTATCTCAGTTGATGCATCTGAACAGTTCTATTAACCTGTTGCTATGCCTTACTCATTGCTTGTTGGAACTCCAAAATGGATGATTTCTGCGCGCTACATCTCACTTGAGGAGTGATTTTTCGGTATTATTCCTACTCTTAATAATTGACTACGTTGTCCTGATCACTATTTTGATCTGGCTTGTAGAATCCATTTTCTATGAGGAGGGTTTGATATTTGTGAATTTGCGAAGCCTGAGTCGCTGAATTTGACCACCATTGCCCTGCTTTTGGAAACTGTATTGGTAATGATGATAGTCACCATCCAATGGATGGTTCGATATACTGGGTTGTTTGGCTTTTGGTGATTATACCCTAACACCTGATAGTGTATAAATTTGTTTTCTCTTTCTTTGTTCCGGTAAAAAGAATCGCCTTCTCTTCATTATTCTTCTAGTTGGATTATTGTCACGGAGACACTTTACTCTCGATGCTCATTCAAGTGTAAGTTCAATTACCTTCTGCAAGGTTTAGTTAGTTCTCCAACCAGAGCACATGGTTCTCAAAGTTAATGTAGATGGTTGAATTACGTGAAGTTAATGGCTTCTTTATAAGGGTCCATTTGCATGATCAGGTGTTGTGTCTGGTTTTCCTGTGAAATGATGATACCTGATCGCATCAGACTGGTGGAAAGCCGGATAAATTGGATGCTGAACCCATAGAAAATATATGCTCCCAAATTGTTCTAGATCTTCCATGCTTATGAATTTAGATATAAATTGCTAAAAACTTACATCAGAGACTAGAGACTTAGGTTCCTTAAATTTCTTTGCCTGGAGAGGTTATTTACTACCCTAGAAAAGGGTAATGTTACTTTCTTGAGCAGAAGACCATATTGATATTGACCCCATATATCTCGTTAGATTGCAGATTTCCGAATTCTGGAGGCCTAAAGGTTTTTGAGTTGCAGGTGAGCTCCCTCATATTGAAAAGCTCCATCAGTGCTACTTCTCTCATTTGTAGATTGGGTGATACATTCCATCTTCTAGCTTGAAACCATACTGCTGATAAATCTCATTGCTCTCTTGTATCTTTGTTCCAACTTACAGAGCAGCTTTTATGAAAATTTAGCTGGCACTATGCTCTTTTGTCTCCTCCAAGTGTTGTGGCAGGTTTGTAATGAACTACTAGTTTGCCATCATTGACATTGAAAAAGGAATTATGTCAATCACTAGAGATGCTGGTTCATGGTAACCAGCAGGTACTGACCGTTCTTCGCTTGGCATGTCTACTGTGTCTGCTTCAACATCGTAACCGATGAGTGGGTATGCTATTGCACGGAAAAATTCCCGTAAGCGTGCAATCCCTCGACTCAATTCCCAATCCCGGTTAATATTGTGTGAATTGCCTGAGAACGGGTTTTTTTTTTATTTGTACAGAAGCCGATACCAAGGATATCGGCATCTGGAAGCCGATAACACCGTTATCGACTTCTATACAAATAAAAAAAAACGGAGACTTGCACATAAGCCGATAATAGTATTATCGGCTTATGTGCAAAGTCCTCAACACCCGAAAACTATAAACTAAACCGATGCCGACAATACCATTACCTTCTTTCCATTTCTTAAAATTCTCCTCTCACTCCACACTTCTTTACCACAAAATCCTCTCTTTTGTACCGAAGCAAAATGAACAAAGAAGAATACCAGATTAGCCAACAAGGTCCACTGGAGTCGACGCCTTTCAGCCTGCAGACGACCCGTATATCTGCAGCATATGCATCTAATGATCCGGTTAGTACATTTAATAATTATAAACTTGTACATTGTTTTATTAACATGTTAATATTAGTAATAGTTGTACAGTTTTTGTATGATTGAATATAATAAATGTTAGTATTTATTTTATGCAAAGTTTACTCAATTGTAAATGGTTTAATTATAATACATAGATATGGTACATTATTTAATTAATAGTTGTTAAATTTTTATTACAGTAGGATGATTTATGGTAATTAGTCTATTTTATTTTTAAGTTATGTAACACACAATATATATACATTATTTGTGTAGGTAATATTTGTTAAACTAACCGTCACTTCTTACACATTAATAAATCTTAGTAATTATTATATGCAAAGTTTAGTCATTTGTAAATGGTTTATTTATAACACATAGATTTGGTACATTATTTAATTAATAGTTGTCTAACTAAATGTTAATTACAGTAGGACGATTTATGGTAATTAGTCTATTTTATTTTTAAGTTATGTAACACACAATATATATATACATTATTTGTGTAGGTAATATTTGTTAAACTAACTGTCACTTCTTGCACATTAATAAATCTTAGTAATTATTATATACAAAGTTTAGTCATTTGTAAATGGTTTATTTATAACACATAGATTTGGTACATTATTTAATTAATAGTTGTCTAATTAAATGTTAATTACAATAGAATGATTTATGGTAAGTAGTCTATTTTATTTTTAAGTTATGCAACATACAATATATATACATTATTTGTGTAGGTAATATTTGTTAAACTAACCGTCACTTCTTGCACATTAATAAATCTTAGCAATTATTATATGCAAAGTTTAGTCATTTGTAAATGGTTTATTTATAACACATAGATTTGGTACATTATTTAATTAATAGTTGTCTAACTAAATGTTAATTACAGTAGGACGATTTATGGTAATTAGTCTATTTTATTTTTAAGTTATGTAACACACAATATATATACATTATTTGTGTAGGTAATATTTGTTAAACTAACCGTCACTTCTTGCACATTAATAAATCTTAGTAATTATTATATGCAAAGTTTAGTCATTTGTAAATGGTTTATTTATAACACATAGATTTGGTACATTATTTAATTAATAGTTGTCTAACTAAATGTTAATTACAGTAGGACGATTTATGGTAATTAGTCTATTTTATTTTTAAGTTATGTAACACACAATATATATACATTATTTTTGTATAGCATTTTATTTAATATTATATTTTAATAGATGATTGTACTACGTTTAATTTATTATTAATATCCACCGATTGTTGTTATGATTATCCTATAGTCCTTGTCAACTTTGCAAACGTAATTGAATTTGTTATTTATAGTATTATTAACGGTAACATGTATGTGTATGAAATATAGAGATATGCACAGTACAGAAACAGGATCTTGAAAACCCGGTCTTGTTGGAAGGGTGCGACAGAGCTGCATGAGTCTATCTTACCATATGTTGCTAGAGCTGGCTTCTTCGGGCCAGCGAATATGAGGTTGAACAACTGCACGGGTATCATTAGCGCCTTGATTGATAGATGGCGTCCTGAGACGCATACCATTTTGGTGGCCTTTGGAGAGGTCAGCATTACGTGGGAGGATGTGAATGTGTTATTTGAGCTCTCTACTAATGGGATCCCCGTTTGTGCATCTACTAGTGCTGTGGACGTGGATGCTGTATGTCTGTAGCTTCTGGATGATGCAACCAGATACCTCTGGCTTGGCTAGCTGAGAGATTCGTAGAGACTAATGCTGATTTTGGTCAGCGAGGTGAGATGATTCATCAGCAGCATGCCAGAGCGTACATCCTCAGACTCATTGGAGGGCTACTCTTCCCCAACTCTAATGGGGATAAAGTCGGTGTCTCCTATTTGAGGCTGCTACAGAACTTCTACTATAGCGGTACCCTGAGCTGGGGGTCTGCACTACTTGCACATTTATATAGGGAGATGTGCAATGCTACGAAATTTGATACGAAATATCTGAATGGCTGTAGTAAGCTGCTTACAGTGTGGGCGTATGAGCGGTTTCCTACATTCAGACCACGACTCTCCCCCGATCGAATAAATCTGTCACCCCACCTTTCTCTTACCCACAGGTAACAATAATGCATCATATGGTATATAATTTAAAAGTTAGTTGAACTGTGGTACAAACCTCACATGAATTGTGTTACAGATACAATGGTAAGCTGAATACCATTTCTGCAACCATGGCTCGACAAACGCTGGATTCAATTAGCATTTCTCCCACTGATGGAGAGGTAAGTTGCCACTAAAGTTTATTACAATTTCGTTTTTCATAATTTGTATTCTAAATTTTAATATTTATTTGGACTATGTGTAGTGGATATGGCAGTCATATGGTGATCGATTACCAGACCCTCAGCACTTTGTTGTAGTGGTATTTATAATCCACTTCAACGTGATCGAGGGTCATCAACCGGACCGTGTACTTCGCCAGTTTGGGGTCGATCAGCCCATTCCTGCCCCACCACTCGACTGTGACATGCTGTATGTAGTCACAAGAACTGGCAGGACATATGCAGCATGGTGTAAGATTTTTCGTGACCACATCCAGATGTGGAATAACAAACACATGTACCAGATCCAAATCTCACAATTACCAAGAAGGGTTCCCCTGGACAGGAGGAGTGCATATATGGTATGGTACCTGTAGCATGTTGTGTCATGGTTCACCGAGTAGAGCAGGAGGAATGTTATTGTGGTAAGCACATTCTTATTTCGTTTTTTGTATTTGTTTGATATATAATATTTGTTTTACTTTATTTAATCTCTTGTTTTATTTGGTTTATAAGGCGTCAGGTTTGGAGCAGCTTCAACGGATTCCCGCTGATCAGGGTGTAAGAGAATATGCCACACAGCTATCTCAGACGATCGTTGCAGATGATTACCATTGAACTGGGCATTTCTCCCAAAACTTCTCACAGCAGGCGCCTGAAAGAGTAGAGTTGGAGTACCCTCAGTATGTAATCAACGACAACCCTGCTCCAAGAGCAGCCAGAAACCGGCCGTACAGTCAGAGACGAAGAGGGTCGCGTGACTGTGCACCCCCACCACCCCAAATAAATCAACCTTCATCACAAGCTAATTTTGCGCTGGTTCCTATTACTGCAGCTGACCAGCGTGGTCAGCAACCACCTGGTACATTTCCTGAGTTCCAGCACTCTACATTTGGTCAGGTACCACATGATTTTGGTGCACAGTTCGATGTAGGTTCTGGTTCTTCAAACCCTATACCTGCTGCAGCTCCTTCACATGCTACACCTCCTCCGCCTTATAGACCTTCTTTTGAGCCTGCATAAACTACATCACTGACTGAGCAGGAAAATCAGAAGCTGCCCGATTTATGCAATCAAATAGTATACGATGATGATCTCCTTGGGGGAGTGGCATGGGAAACGCTAACTGGGAGCTCCTCACAAGAAATACAAACGGTTACTGCCCCATCATTTGATCCATCATCTTTGATCGAGGATGCTCCTCCAGCTCCGTTGCAGCAGGCTACCCCCGCGCCATCTACACCAATGGATACAAGTACTCCTGATGCTGATCCACAGAATGATGAAGTTAGGGGTATATGGTTGAGAGGCTCAAACTCCCGATATAGGAACCGTTGGATTTACAACGCGGATTTCACCAGTCCTTAGTTTGTGAACAATTGTTATATTTCTGTAGTCGGTTTTATGTTATGTTTATTTTGTTGTTGAACTATTGTTCTGTGGTAAGTAATTTGATAGACAATGGATGTCATTTGGAAGTTTTTTTACGTTTGTTTGGGACTTTGACCATTTTTTTGAATTGGTCGCTGCTGTCCGTTGGCCACCATTTTTTGCCACAATGCTGTGTGTATGTAGTATATACACACCAAATTTGGAGCACAACGGGAATCATTTGGTACTCCAAACTATAAGCGCAAAGTAGCACCGGAGTGCAGTTTTTTAATATGCAGTTTTTTGCGTGTTGGCGACTTTGACCATTCTTTTGAATAGGTTTGCTGCTGTCCGTTGGCCACCATTTTTTGCACAATTCTGTGTGTATGTACTACTACATACACACCAAATTTGGAGCACAACGGGAATCATTTGGTACTCCAAACTATAAGCGCAAAGTAGCACCGGAGTGCAGTTTTTTAATATGCAGTTTTTTGCGTGTTGGCGACTTTGACCATTCTTTTGAATAGGTTGCTGCTGTCCGTTGGCCACCATTTTTTGACACAATTCTTTGTGTATGTAATACTACATACACACCAAATTTGGAGCACAACGGGAATCATTTGGTACTCCAAACTATAAGCGCAACGTAGCACCGGAGTGCAGTTTTTTAATATGCAGTTTTTTGCGTGTTGGCGACTTTGACCATTCTTTTGAATTGGTTTCTGCTGTCCGTTGGCCACCATTTTTTGACACAATGCTGTGTGTATGTAATACTACATACACCAAATTTGGAGCACAACGGGAATCATTTGGTACTCCAAGCTATAAGCGCAAAGTAGCACCGGAGTGCAGTTTTTTAATATGCAGTTTTTTGCGTGTTGGTGACTTTGACTATTCTTTTGAATAGGTTGATGCTGTCCGTTGGCCACCATATTTTGACACAATGCTGTGTGTATGTAATACTACATACACACCAAATTTGGAGCACAACGGGAATCATTTGGTACTCCAAACTATAAGCGCAAAGTAGCACCGGAGTGCAGTTTTTTAATATGCAGTTTTTTGCATGTTGGCGACTTTGACCATTCTTTTGAATAGGTTGCTGCAGTCCGTTGGCCACCATTTTTTTTGCAACAATGCTGTGTGTATGTACTACTACATTCATACAAAATTTAGAGCACAACGGGAATCATTTGGTAGTCCAAACTGTAAGCGCAAAGTAGCACATTACATTTATTGAATAATAAGAGCATCCTGCTTCAGTGTTATAATAAATTACATTCTAGTCCAACGACATCCGTCATCTCGTCATTCTTGCATGAAAATGAAACACAATAATAAAACCAAGACCGTCCCCAAATTGCTTAATAATCATCATTCTCGTCTGGTTCATATTCGATCATAAGATCAATGAAAGATGCTCCAGAATGAACCGCAAACATGTTGTGCATATCACGGTCGTCGCGGATAGGCATTTTGCACTAGAACGCCGTCGGAACAGCGTACATCATCCTCCTGTAGATTATGAGAGTAACACGATAACATTGGAAGCCATCGAAGAGCTCGTCTTGGATGATCGATTTGAGTTGATCGAACGACATGGTATTTGGCAGATTTGGGAGATCAAACTCCATTGTTCTACCTTCACTCATAGGTACCATGCAAAAACCATCTGCTGTGTAGCATGGCTCATAATGTAAAAAAAGCCGCGTTGGAAGGGTGTCCATTCTCAATAGGACCAGAGCTAGTTGTTAAACTCAAGAGTTTCTAGAGAGATCTCTGTTGATAGTTGAGGTTATGTAATGAGAAAAATGGGGGAAATGCTTTTATAGCATGAAGAGGGAGGCACGAGGGATAAGATGCTTTATCCAAGGAAATCCAAGAAATATCATACCTGCCCGGATCACCGTTGAATTAGATGTTACGAAATAGTACCCGTTGGATAATAGATGTTGAACTAGCCGTTGGACTATCCGTTGATGTAGTCGTTGGGCGTGTCAGTGACCGTTAAAATTGCTTAGTTTATAGACCGTATGACTTAATTGTAGGTAACGTACCACAACAATTTTTGTAAATTATATTGTAGATAATTATATATGGTTTAGTTAAATAACATATACTATACGCAGTTGCTTAGTCTAATAATTTATTTGATAGAATTTAAGGATATGATTGTTTTTTTAATAATATAATTTAATGATGGTGAACAAGTGAAAGCTTGAGCCATCCGGGAATCATTTGGTAGTCCAAACTATACGCGCAAACTAGCGCATTTATTGAATAATAAGAACATCCAGCTTCAGTGTTATAATAAATTACATGGTAGTCCAACAACATCCGTCATCTCATCATTCTTGTATGAAAATGAAACATTATAACTGGTACAAACATAGATTAAAACCAACACCGTCACAATCAGCGATCACCACATAACTTAATAATCATCATTCTCGTATGGTCCATATTCGATCATAAGATCAATGAAAGATGCTTCATCCTGAACCCTGATAAAGTTTACTAACATGTCGTGCACATCACGATCGTCACGAATAAGCATTTTGCACCAGAATGACATCGGGTGAGTGTACATCATCCTCCTGTAGATAATGAGACTGACACGATAATATTGGAAGCCATCGAAGAGCTCGTCTTCGATGAATGATTTGAGTTCCTCGAACGACATGGTATTTGGTATATTTGGGAGGTCAAACTCCATCGTTCTTCCTTCACTCGTGGGTACCATGCAAAAACCATCTGGTGTGTAGCTTGGTTTGTAATGCAAAATAAGCCATGATGGAAGGGTGTCCATACTCAGCAGGACAAGAGGTATGTGTTACAATAGAGAGTATGAAGATCTCCGTTGATAGTTGGGGTTATGTAATGAGAAAAATGGGGGAGATGCTTTTATAGCAAGTAGAGAGACGCACGAGGATAAGATGCTTTATCCAATAAAATCCAAGAAATCTCATACCTGCCCGGATCACCGTTGAATTAGCAACTAAGATATTATAACCGTTGGACTAGCACCGCCCGCTTATTCTGATTTGCAACACCATTCCCCAATCGATGTTGTCCTTGTACTAGATGTCAGCGGCAGCATGGCTGGTCCTTTCATCTCACTTCTCAAATAATCTGTCACTTTGTTATCGAGAATCTAGGGACGCGAGACAGGTTCTAGATTGTGACATTCGGCATTGAAGTATCCATTTACCTAGCCGTTTAGTTAGCCGTTTAACTAGCCGTTGAACTACCCATTGAGTTAGCCGTTTAACTAGCCGTCGAACTATCCGTTTTAGTAACCGTGCTCTAGTATTATAAAACAGGGTATTGGTTTCAAACCCATTCATACCACACAACATTATACCAAAGCTTTGTATATCGGTAGTGAATTGTTCATATCTTACAATACACTCTTCTATAAAAATCAAATGGAGTTTCCTTTCAGTTTGCACGTTAATTATGTTGCTACTTTCGGCCGTTATGGTGCACAGTTTGATCGAAGGATGGGGCATAGACGCATAGAAATAAATATGTCGTATCCTAATAATCTTCGTGATCTACATCGACGAGTACTCCGTGCTCTGCGGCCTATCCTTGGCAGAATAAACATAGCAACAATGGTGTATTTGGGGTTGGAAGGCGACTACGAGTGGAATTTTATACACGTACGCAGTGATGTATCTGTTCAATGAATGATGGAAAACTACATGGAGTACAATGATTTCATGGAACATATTCCACTAGTTATCTACGATCCTATTGAACCCGACGATGATGATTTCCAGATGCAAGAGTCAATGTACGAGATGTGACGTAACGTAATAGCACAACAACTTGACAGGAAGAGGTCAGGGAACAATTAGATTTTACGTAACTGTGTAACAACAATCTGAATCGGGTGGCTGTATTTTATTTTTCTACAAGAGTATGTGGTGATGCGCTGCTCCACGTACAACAGTTTAATATTCCCCTTATCCAATCCCTTTACCACTTGTTGAAGCATTAGATGCAGATGATTGATAAGTGCTAAACATATAGACTTTTAGGGTTTAAATACCTTATGAATTGCAATATCTGAAGCACATGTTTGCCACTTATTATGCGTTTTTTCCTAAGATTTATGTTTTGATATGAACTAATGCATTTTATATGTTCAATGTAGGAAACATCCATGTAATTAAGTAGATTTACTCATGAGGATTCCAACGCAACAAACGGAGATCAAATCGGAGCTAAAACGAACATTTTAGAGGCAATTGAACTTTGGTCCAAACCAGTGTCCGGATCACCTGGTCCGGACCAACACATGCCAGCGCGCCAGAAGAAGAAAATCGACATGGTCCGAACCAGACTGGTCCGGACAGTGGTTCGGACATGTCGATCTGGACAGCTTTCAGAGGGCATGTCGATGGGTGTGAATTGGTAAATAATATTTTACCAATTCACACCGACACCCCCTTCATTTCTACCCCATTTTCACTATAAATAAACCTATAACCCCCCATTAAATCATATCTCATTCCACCCCCAAACTAATGCCAATTTTCCTCCATAAAATCTCCATTTTCTCTCCAAAAATCATACATCTCATCTACATAATTTCCACATAAATCCTCACTTCATCTCATCCCATAAAAACATTCCATTTCCATACTGTTATTCTGTCCAACCTCTGTCCAAATATTAGCAGTTATTAAGAAGCTGAATTAATTATCTTCCCCAGATGATTCTTTTACTTCTTATTCTGTCTTTTTAATTATGTTGGGCTAAGAGGATTTACTCCGGGTGAAGGTGTAATTATAGTTTGTATAATTATGTAATCTATATTTTTACCGTTTAATTAAATAAAGTTTGTTACGATTAAAGCTTATCTCTCGCCTTTTTAATAAATATCATGAATTTATTAAAATGCTTTACAAAGTTATTTTGATCAGAGCAGTGATAAATAGACAGGTTAATTAATCGATAAATGTGGAAAACTTATTTGATTAAATAAGTTAGTAATTTCAGATGCAAAATATAATTCCTCGCACTTAATCTGTTTACATGTGTTTTGCTCAAATCTAGAGCAGATTGAGCATTTTCTGGTAAACGAATCTTTTAAGTCTAGGATTTAGTCTTTAAAGATAATAACAGGAATTTTGCCAAACTATTATAATTAACCGGTAGAGTTAGCATAATTAGTCAGATTATATAAACTGAACCCGGAGTCCCGTTTAATATTATCTTCAATCAGTAATTTAATCTATTGTTTTACTTTACAAAAACGAGTCAATTACCCCCCTTTTTTTGTGACAAGCTTAGGTGCTATATATTTCACTATAAGTCCCACGGTTTGACCCCGGCCGCTTCTGTTTCTATACTACTGCGACCGGGTTTTGTTTGCAGCCCGAAGGATATTTGAGTTATTAATTTCTTTCTTAATTGTTTAAAATACACCAGTTCCAACCTCTCTCATTTTCGTTCTGCAAAATGGCGCCGTTGCCAGGGACTTGATTTATTCTAGTCCCTAACCCCGGATAATTCACCAGTTATATTTTAATAATTTGTTTCTATAATATTATGTTTTCTTTATTCTGTTAATATTTTGTTTGTTGTTTATTTTATTTCTTTAATTTCTGTCATTTTAATTCCAGCAATTTAAATACTGTATTAATTTCAGTTATTTATTTTTCAGTCATTTAAATTTTCTGTCATTTACTTTCCAGTTATTTAATTTCAGTACACTAATTTCTAACATTTAATTTTCTGTCATTTAAATTCTGTCATATTAATTACTAACATTTAAATTTCTTGTCATTTAAATTCCAGTTATTTAATTTCCCTTGTCATTTAAATTCCGTCGTTTAAATTCAGTAATTTAATTTCTGTCAACTAATTACTAACATTTAAATTCTGTCATTTAAATTCTGTCATTTAAATTCGAGTTCTTTATTTTCTGTAATTTAAATTACTGCAATTTAAATTCTGTCCTTTTTCTTTATTTTAAATTTATTATTTACTTTAACTGCTTTTATTTTTATTTCTTTTATGTATATTTATTTTCGGTTTATTTTCTCTTGTTAAAAATAGTTCTTTATTTTATTCTATTGAATTGTTTCTTTTCAGTTGTTTAGATTCCCCTCGTTATTTCTTTCTATTTTTTTATTTATTCACATCACAAGTTTCTTTTTCTGTTTTGAGTGGTGAATGCCAGTTACTCGATCACACAGCCTTCCGGACGATTTTAACAATCATTCAGGTAGCTACATTCCTGAGACCGAGAGAACCTTTCTGCGCACTTTGAGGCAGAGACGAGCTCAACAAAACATAACCACCACAGAGATTAAATCAAACCAGGAAGCAGATATGTCATCTACTCCAGCTACAGTCCGAAACATCAACAGGCCGTCCAACCAAGGTCAACAGCCCGCCATCATCCTTCCCCACCTTACTTCATCCGAATACGACGAGTGGTAGAAGCTTAAGCCATATCATCAGATCCGATGTGTAAAGGAGTTGGGTATGTTCGATGGGTCCAATCCTGATGAAGCCCTGTTGCATGTCACTAAGTTTCTGCAGCATGCAAACAGTCTGGCTGCAACCGACGCAGTACTCCAGTACGCATGGCTGTCATTATTCCCTCACAGTTGACGGGAAACGCAAGTAAATGGTATCACAGCCTTACACCAAGTACCATTGGTACTTGGGATGAAATGGCCACCAAGTTCTACGACAAATTCCTGCCCCCGAGCCGAACGTTGGAAATGATTGCTGAAATCTACAATTTCAGACAGCCAGGGTCGGAAAACATCTGTGAAACTTGGGACCGTTTCAAAGGACTACTACTTACTTGTCCTCACCATGGTCTGACGAAAGAACAAGTATCACAATTGTTCTACAAAGGCTTAATCGGTCCTTGCAGAACAATGGTACTATCCTCCTTAGGGGCTGACATTCTGAAAAAGCCAGGAAACAGTTTCTGAACAGCATAGAGTCTCTCTGTGAAGAGATCAGAGACTGGGCCTCGGGCGGATCAAGAGGCGGCACTCCAGGTTTATACCAAGTAGGGAAAGTGACAACAAATTTGACCAGCTGATGAAAAGCCATAGCAACTCATGAGAGCCCAGCAGGCAACAAAAGTAAGCACCCTGCAGAAAGTAGTTGAGCAGATGAGCATGAATTCCTACTCCCACCAAGCAAAGTCGATGATTTCTCGATCATCTACAACCTCTCCAGGCTATGCTCCTCTATCCCTATCAACTCCGGATGCTTCTTGCACACAATGCGGCGGGGCACACGACTACGAGCAATGCCCCGAGTTACAAGAGTTGAAGGCAGCCGAGGAAGCAAATTTTGTGAGTAATAATCAAGGTTTCCGACAACCTTGGCAGCAGAATCTACATCCAAACCTCCGATACGGTAATACCAACAACATCCAGAATCCACGAACACTCCAGCCTTCTCAAAACTACAGGCCACAATCGAACTTCCAAGGAGGCCAGAGGAAATTTCAACAACCTTCATACGGTAATGAAGCTTCTTCAAGTCGACCACCTCAACCTCAAACTAATCCAGAGTCTGAGATGGGTCAGATACAAGAAATGTTTAGAGTCATGATGAACAAATCTCGAGACACTCAAGAGGAGGTCTCAACTCTCAGGAAAGATCAGAAGGCGTTACAATCACAGATTCAACAACTACTAACCCAACAAGGCCACCCGGCCAACTTCCCTCACAAATCAATCCAAATCCAAAGAGTATGCAAACGCAATTTATGTAGTGGACCAGCCATCACACTAGCTCAAAGGGAGCAACAACCAGTGAGTGAAATGGTCCATGAAGAGGAACACCGGGTGAGGAAGAATACCTCGACATGAACCAACTAAAGCTCTATGCCAAATTAGCTGAGATAAATGAAATGATGGAAGGTTCACTAAACCTTGCATCGCAGCAACCAGAGAGCGAAATGGTTCATATAGTGCACAACTTTACTGAGGATTTGAGTTACTCTCTGTCACCACCCCCGTTCGAACCTGAGCAAACGACATCAAACCTTCTGCTTGAGCTTGAAGACAAGCCATCACAAGGACAGCTTCTACCTCAACTTCATGGAGTCTTCTCCCTCTGAAGTCAATTACCGTTTTTCCCTCCTTCTCTGTGCAATACCCAGAAAATGAGGATAGTTACATCCTTAAAAATGAAGAGGAGGAAATGCTCGCTCCCGCCAGAACATCCATACAAAACGCCACTATCACCTTCGAAGAAATCAATTTGCTCTGAAGTTGATATCGATCAGCGTTTTCTATGAGCCTCACCTACGAAGGAGGATGTCTTCATCCTCAATTTGAGGGAGAAGTACAGTCAGCCACATAGTCTTCTGTTTGAGACCCGTTACCAAACAATATCTCCTAAAAACAGGTTTTATAGAGTAACTATTTTCTTAATTTAATTTTGAGGTTAATGTTTTGTTTTGTTCCAAGTGGTTCAATCCTGATTGTTAGCTATTTCATCTTCCCGTTAATGTCAATGTCAACTTTCATCTTTGATCCGGGAAAATGAAGTGCATGCGTCTAGCTAAGGACGTTAAAAAGAGCAGCTAACTGGGAGGCAACCCAGTATTTATCAGGTTAATAAAAAATATATATAAAAAATATATATACATCATTCCAGGCTGAGATCGAGCGCAAACAGCAGCAGATGGAGCAGTCATTCCTAGTTGAGATCACCCACCTTCGGGAGCAGGCACGACGATCTCAGGATAATTACGACGCTCTACTCCATGACTTCCAGCAGTGACAGGCTTACTACCCACCACCGGAGTGATTCGATGACAGTTATTTTCTCTATTTTGTTTTTCCATTCCTGCTTTGTTATTTATTGTTTTGGTAATGTTTGACAGTTTTCTTTTTATTTTGTTTGTTTCAGTGTACACACTATCTTTATTATTTAATATCATTTTTCCTTTTAAATGTTGCAATAAATCTTTCCTTCTCCAAAGTGAGCACTTGCATAACGCAAGTGTGAGGAACGTTTTCCCCCGACAAAAGCTTAAGTGTGAGGAAGGGCTACTTCCTCAAATCCAAGGATATAAGGGGAGTTGTTTGTTTTAATTTTTGCAAAATTTAAATAATGTTAAGTTCGTTTTACTTCTCTTATTTGATTTATCTCTATAGCTATACATAACCGCTTTCCTCCATGAGTATGACACATTTTGAAACGTCTTCTTTCTTAGAAAATTTTAAACTGAACAATTGAGGATATTGTTCCTCTTAAGTGTGAGGAAGTAGAGACCTTTCCCTGAAAATGTGTTAGCTGATCTAATACATATAGACATTATATTTACGGGTGAAAATATTTTGTAGAGAAATCAAACATGGTAAGCAACTTTAAGATTTGTTTTGCTCATAATTGTTAGCTTTCATGGTTTCATTATAAAAATTATTTTGTGTACAAGCTAATTATTAAGTCTGAACTGTTTACATGTGTTTTGCTCAAATCTAGAGCAGATTGAGCATTTTCTGGTAAACGAATCTTTTAAGTCTAGGATTTAGTCTTTAAAGATAATAACAGGAATTTTGCCAAACTATTATAATTAACCGGTAGAGTTAGCATAATTAGTCAGATTATATAAACCTGAACCCGGAGTCCCGTTTAATATTATCTTGCAATCAGTTAATTTAATCTATTGTTTTACTTTACAAAAATGAGTCAATTATCCCCCCTTTTTTGTGACAAGCTTAGGTGCTATATTATTTCACTATAAGTCCCACGGTTTGACCCCGGCCGCTTCTGTTTTCTATACTACTGCGACCGGGTTTTGTTTGCATCCCGAAGGATATTTGAGTTATTAATTTCTTTCTTAATTATTTAAAATACACCAGTTCCAACCTCTCTCATTTTCCGTTCTGCAATGATGGCAGACAGGATTAATATCATATTCAAACATTGTTTATATTCACCACTTTGTCCATCTTTCTAAAACAAAGGAACAAAAGAGAGGTGAACAACAACTACTGTTTCAAAATGTATGCGCAAGTTGGGGAACATACACTAAAACATACCAAGCCAAGTTATACTAACCACCACAACTTTGCCATCATCTCTCCGAGTGATGTTGTTGACCTGGTAGACATTACAATAGTGGTTGACAAGAACTCCTTCCGTAGAGCAAGTTAGAGGAAGGTTAGTAGCCTTACTAATCACCACAACTTGTACACCGTTTCTCAGCATGATGTCATTGACCAAGTACACATTAAGAAAGTGTTTGAGGATAATATCATCTCCTCGGTACAAAGCCATCCACATTTTGGTCGAAGACATCACTCTGATCTATGGTTCACCAGTTGAGGAGCGGTGAGGAAATGTAATATGAATTGAATATCGTGGAACGGTCGAGGAAAGGAGAGGTGACGACATTAGTCCACCATGTACCGCTTTTATAATTGAATTTTTTTCTGCTACATTGCAATAGAATACAATTCCTTATCTTGGAATATTGCCTTTGCCAAAAAAATGAAGCTTTAATTATTCCTTGCATGTGGACTATCGTGTGGAATACCAACTGCGGTGTTTCAAATCAATCTTTATTCTCACTGCATATATACTCCCTTATCTTATGGATATAAATACAGCAAGCGTTCTACTTTCACTTACACGAATAACTACCCACAACCATTGTCAGTACTATACTTCATCGACGCATTTCATCAATGGAGATCCCTTGCACTATCTTGCTTGACATTAAGCCAATCACCAACGATTTAGGTTTGTATTTTGCCAGAACATATTCCACTGAACATTTCGATTTGGATATCGAAATGGATATTACGTACGCCGAGTTTGACAATGTTGTAGAGACTAGGTTGAAAGAGCGTTACGGTTACCATTGTGTGGTTGAATCGATACTTCATCGATTACTGCTGTGCTCCCAGCCACGCCCTGTATGGGGGCCATTGCAAATAAACCGAGATGTTGACGTTGGAACAATGATTGAACGGTTCGTTTATAATCAACAATTTTATACTCGATTAGAATTCTATGTGGTATATGCATTTAGGGAAGTTACCCCACCACCACGTGATAATTTAGCGAGCCTATCCTTGGCACAAGAGTATAATGAAGATTACGATTCAAATGACAGCGAAAGCGAAGGTTGATATGTAGGTGGATGATGCATATCTCGTCCATTGTAAAGTATCAACAGAAGTGATATGTGGCTACTCCTATGATAGACGTTCTTCTATACAACAAGCACGTACAAGAAGATGATTAAGTATTACTATGTCGGTATGTAATAAAACAATGATGGATGTCATTGAATCGATCTATGTATTTGGAATATTTCCTTTGCCAATAGAATGGTGTATCAACTCAATCTTTAGTCCTTGCATATTTAACAAATACAAGTTAAAGATAATTCATTACAATAGACAATGGATAAATTACATTTTTTTGGTGTGCTTGCTAAAGGCACGATCTGTCTGAGCAGGAGCATAATTGGCTAATGCAATAACATACAATTACACTAGGGAATTAACTGTAACTTGCATTCGGGCATCTTGTCCTAACATGACCGTGTTGCCGGCATAGCCCACAATGTCTTGTTTCACGCTCATAATTCTCATCCATCTCGTTATGAATGCGGGAGAATGTTGGCCGGCCTCTGACATTGCGCATCATAGCTGGATCTGGAACAATTGCAAACCCACCATATAGGCCACTTCCCTTGATTTCCTAGTGACACAAACTTGTTCTCGCTATAAGCCGTTATCATCGTTTCAAGTTTGTAAACTTGATGAACATAATTCCTCCAATCTAGGGTGCAAGTAGAGCACACAGCCATGACATGTGAGCATGGATACTTAAACGCCTTCCATTCACCACATTCACACTCCCTTGAGTTGATTTGGACAGTAAACTTACCTTTGTCTCGCCGTAGGTTTGCATCCCCATTATCAACCACCTCAAACACCAAATCCATAGCATCAATAACAACCACACGGTGGTAGTTGGCAAGGGTTTGATTTTCAGCTACTTTGTCTAATAGGTGCTTGGTAAAAATAACCCACTGTTCCTTTGTGCAGTATAGGTTTCTAGGTTATCTCGAAAGTAGTCAATTAACTTATACAAAGTGCTTTCAACAATAGCCGTTACCGGTAGGAGACGGACCCTCTTCAGCACACAATTCATGCACTCCACCAGGTTAGTTGTCATATGACCCCACCTCTTTCCATCATCATGCGCACGTGACCATTTCTCAGGGGGGTAGCTCACTGAAAAAAGGAGCAATAGAGGGGTGAAGAGCAAGTAAGTGATTTAATCTTTCTTGAACTTTATCCCTTCTAAAATTAATAATAACCTGCACAAGTAATAACTTCAGATTAGATACCTACCCAATATCATAAAAGACGACTACATACAAATCTCTAGGTGTTACCTGTGTTGATGAGGTACTTTTTCCACTCCTTGTTTCCAAATCTTGTCTGAAATTTTGTAGCAATATGACGCATACCCAAGAAATGTTGGGCATAAGGAGGAAACCAGTACTGTTCTTCCCTCATGATCTACATTATAGCTCCAGCCCGATTCGTAATCACTACCACATCATTCCTAGCTCCAATGACTACTGTACGAACACGGTCAAGAAAATATTTCCAGTCATCCCTTGACTCGCTAGCAACGATACCAAAGGCCATTGGTATTATCTTGTTGTTACCATCTTGGGCAACAGCAACCAATAATTTACCTTTGTACTTACCGTACAGGTGAGTAGCATCTATTTGTAGTAGAGGCTTCATATACTTGAAGGCAGTAATGCAAGGCCCAAATGCCCAGAAACATCGCTTAAACCGCCTAACTTGAGTAGTCTGTGTTTCATCTTAAAACACAACAGTCGAATCTAGGTCGATATACGAATTAGGTATAAAATGTTTGATACTTATGAGATACCTGGGTAATTCAGTAAATGACTGTTCCCAATCACCGTAGACCCTTCTTATCGCTTCAGCACGGCCTAACCAAACTTTCTTGTAGCTGATCTTCCTTTTATATTCTGAACAGATAAGTTGAATCACAGTCTTCACTTGTAGTGTGGGGTTCTCTTTGACCCTTGGTATCATGACTTCAGCAATGAAATTGTAAGTCAAAAAACGATCATTATCTACGACTGGAGCGCATGTGTGAGGACTGAATTTCCATAGTCGTCATTCAAATGAATTCTTAACAGCGCGGCTCGAAATCTGAAACTGCACCCTTATCGGCACCTTAGGGTGTAAATTCTCCTGTTATTCTCGGGGGCAACGAAATCTATGTTTCTCTCCAAGTGATACTGTTTTACTGCAGTCACAAGAACATTTTTATCAACAAATTCTTGCCCCATGACGAACTCTTGACCTGGCCTCCAGAATGGCAAACCACGTCGATACATGTCTGATGGTATCTGGCTTATGGCCTGTAAATCTACTTGCGATGAGAACGGCGCTGAAGAAGTGTACGGTGTGGAGGGCCCAGCTTCATCAACTATATCATCGTCATCCGGTAAATCTTCAGGGTCCATCTCAGAATCATCATCCGAACTCTACAGATTTTCATCTTCGGTTTGCTGATGCTCGGAAAAATCATCGTCGGTTTCATTGTCTTCCTCCAGAGAAGGTGTAGTTACATGCTCGAACTCAACTAGCACAGCCACATTGTTCAGCAAATCTGAATTCTTGATGAAGTTTGATATCATCAGCTTCACCCGAGAATCGCTATTAATTTTGAGTGAAAGGAAGGAACAAGATGGATATTTATCCAACTTCCTGCAAACCATGTCGGTGATAACATAATCTCCCCAAACTCCAAGTCGACAAGATTTTTGACACTATCTTTGAAGGATTGAAATGTGGAATGCTCGGAAATTTGAGTGTCGATGAATCTAGACCAATGAGGATGAATATGAAAATATATACCATCTGGATTGTATTTGAGCTCTGCATTTAGATAAAGAGTACATGGAATATCCATCTCAAATATCTATAGCACAGGGAAGAGTGTAGAGTGTGAAATTGTGTGGACTGAACAACAGATTTTGATTCTGCTAGAGAAGAAAATAGGAAGCAACAACCAAATGTTGGGACAAAATAACTTATTTGTAGCCAAGACAACACTAGCCGTTAGAATTCGACCGTTGGAGACTTTGTATACAAGCCGATAATAGTATTATCGGCTAATAGTATTATCGGCTTGTATACAAAGTCTCCAACGGTCGTTTTTTGATTTGTATAGAAGCCGATAACATGTTATCGGCTTCCAGATGCCGATATCCTTGTTATCAGCTTCTGTACAAATAAAAAAAACCGTTCTCGGGCAATTCACACAATATTAACTGGGATTGGGAATTGAGTCAGGGGATTACACGCGTACAGGAATTTTTCCACTATTGCACTGGCTACAGGCTCGTAGTATCTGCTTGTCTTTTTTATCCCGAGAGGTTATTTGCTTGTATTTATATTAGGACTTTGGCTAACTTGTGTTGAACCAACACTATACCTGCATTTGTGATTTTCAGACAAACTGGAAGAAATATCCAGAATTTCATCTCACAGGTACAACAGAGCCTGGTATTTTTTTTTGATGACGTGAGCTTCAGTCATCATACGGGAATTTTAGGCACTAATTCTCACGTTTCAAGTATGATCAGAGCATCCTTCAGGTGAATCGATATATACAAATCCATATGATAGCGGCTTCTTGTGCACTACAAGAGAAAGTGAATTTTGCTACCGCGAAATTGTCACCGTACTTAAATCGGTAGTTATTTATTCTACATGTTACTGATTTTGTATGTTAATAAATTCTTGGTTGCAATTGTGCTACCATGTTATGGTTGGTTTAAAAAAAATACATGTGGTAGCTATATTGCTACTGTTACATAAAATTGCTACCGTCAATAGTAGTTATACATTCCTCCATCTTCGTTGTCGGTGTAAAAATAATTTTACTACCAACATCAGTAGTTAAAGTTTGAAACTGCTACAGACGGTTGATGCTAATTCAAATGTGGTGGCCATTGCGCTACTGTCAACCTGTAAGCAAAATTTATTTAATCAAAAGGCTACTGGTTTTGTATGCTAATAAATTCTTGGTTGCAATTGTGCTACCTTATTATGGCTGCTACCATTTTATGACTACCGATCTACCGATATTGGTAGCAAAATTACTTTTACTAAAACTACCAGAATGAAAGATAAAATGCTACTATTGATGGTATCAATCTTATAAGGAGGTAGACATTTACCTACTAGCTAATTTTAGCTACCATTGTCGTTGTGGTAGCATAAAAGCAACCACTTTGTTAATAACATAAAAAACCAGTAGCAATTTTCCAATTTAGATACCAATATCTATTATGCTACTATTAGAGCAATAGTAGTAAAAAGATTCTAATCAATAGCTAACTAGCTATTATTTTAAAGGTTGCTACGACTATGTAGATAATAAAATTATAAAATTGCTGCTAACACTTGATTATGGTTGCTATTGTGCTACTATTTTGGCTATGATAGTAAATATTTTTACCAAGTAGCTAAATTGCTACTCTTTTAAGTTTCAAAATTGCTACTGAATAATAATGCTGATGAAATTTCAGTTCATATTGTGTTAGCATATAAGAAATGATAGCTAATATTTGTAAGTGTTAATACAATTATTATTGTCTTATAACTTAAAAGTGTGATTACTACATAATTCAGAATATTAACCTATATTGTTGCTGCCATAGTGGATATATTATCTTATATATAATAATTAATTTTAAAGGTTTTTTCAATATAGTACTTTTAGTATATTTTACTTCTTACCTTTTAGCTATCAAAGTTTTAAAAAGAACCTTAAGTAAACAAAAGTTGTCAAATTCTTGAAAATTAATTAAAACTACATACCAATACAGGAATTTATTTATCATATAAGATATACATAACATAATATATTTTGTGATACTTATAATAATTTTAATTTTCAATGAATCACACGTATTAATAAAGTATAATTTAAAGTAGTACATATGTTGGTTAAAATTTACAAAATTAATATAAATTAGTTGTCAAAATAATTTAAATTATTAAATGTATACATGTATATAAATTTTAAAATTTTTGCAGTTTCTATTCATTATACGATACAATTCAATTAATTTACAGAAATCATATAAATTAATAAAATATAAAAAAGTAACAATTTAAATTAGTTGACATGTTGGTTAAAATTTGTAAAATAAATACAAACTACATATATAATTTATAAATGTTTAAAGATTTTGTAAATGATATATATATATGTTTATTTTTTAATTTTATACATTTTTAAGCCAACATATACTTTTATTTTTATTATTTTGACCATATAAAATTAATGTTGTAGTATTATGTAAATTAAAATATCAATGTGGCTTAGTCATACCTACATCTATTTTATTAATTTTTACATACCCAATGTTCAATCAAATATGGACACAAATTTTCATATATATATTTAGAGTATCAAACATTCAATATATACATGTGGTATGTATATATGTCATGAATAACTATCATGGCCCCATGGACGGTAACGTAATTAAGTAGTAATAATTTCATATAGTACATAGAAAAACTCATTATTTAAATTAGAAAAATAAAGTATAAAACCAATAAAATATGGTCATTTTCTTGTGATTATTGATATCAAATAATATTTTTGTTAATATGTTTTTATAATTTATAAAATTATTAAATAATTTCTTTTATTTAATGTAATTGTTATAGATTTTTTATGATTTTAAGTCACCGCCATAATAGTTTTTAAATTATGTAATAATATATTTTTTTAAAAAAATAAGTTTATGGGAAAATTCACAAAATGCCACGATTTGAGTTTATAATTCACGATAACCCCTTTTTGAAATGTTGTTCACAAAATGCCACGATTTGAGTTTGAAATTCACAAAATGCCACTATTCGCTAACAGACGTTAATTCTGTCGTTAACTCCCTCAGGTAAATGACCAAAATAGCCGTGACGACAAGTTTGTTTTTTTTTAAAAAAAAAATTGAATTGCGCCGAGTCGACTACGAAACAGCTATTTTTTAAAAAAATTTTAAAAGTTTACAAAATACCCTTTTTGTTTTATAGTTCACAATGTCACTATATGGGTTTTTATGTTCACAATATGCCACTATTTGAGTTTTGATGTTCATAAAATGTCCCTTTTTGCTTGTAACGACTAGTTTGAGCCCAACAGCTCTTTTTTTGCCTTTATAAGGACCTTCTTACCATGCAAACAAAGCACAAACACCATACTATAGCCATGACCTTGTTTATAACTACAATCAATGAAAAATTTCAAACAATTCATTGCAAATGTGGTGGTTTTGGTTGGTTTTTGCGAACAAGTGTGTTGTTTATGTTGTTTAGACACATGTTATGCTGTAAACAGATTAGATTGGTGGTGGTTTTGGTTGGTTTTTGTGAACAGCTGTGTTGTTTATGTTGTTAGTAAGTGGACAAAAGGTATGCACTACTCCTCTGTTAACAGGTGCAGTTTGTATACTAGCAAACTCATTTTATGGCATTCTGTTAACTGTAAAACTCAAATCGTGACATTCTGTGAATAGCTAAACTTAAATCGTGGCATTCTGTTGACTTGTAAACTTAAATTGTGGCATTCTGTTAACTGTAAACAAAGGTGTAAACAACTACGAACACATGTTTTTTAGAGCATTAATATATGTGCAAGTACTTCATATCTTGCGGATACAGATTACAGTTGCAAATACAACTACACCACCAAAGAAGCATCTTCTTCATGCTTTGCCTCATCTCTTCTTTAAGTTCTTTCTTTATCTCCTTCCGAATGCTATTGATAAGATGCGCATCAACTGTCATGCTCTCTTGATGTGGACTTTCAGAATGAGCAGATGCAATAGTAGAGGTATAGCCTATCATAGTTGAGTATGATTTGGTATAGCCAGCATGTCTTACCCTAGGATGAAGAGAGTATCGATCTTGCATCACCGGTGCCCACCACTTGAAAAAATCACATGCCCAATAGTTATAGTACACCCTTCCAACCGAAGTTTCTTTACGGGAGAGTGTAAGGTTTGATGGGGCTCCACATTTGCAATGAATTGTTTGAAATTGTTCATTTATCGTAGTTGTAAACAAGGCCATGACTTTAGTATGGTGTTTGTACTTTGTTTACATGGTAAGAAGGTCCTTATATAGGCAACAAAAAGAGTTGTTGGGCTCAAACTAGCCATTACAGTAAAAACATGGGCATTTTATGAACATCGAAACTCAAATAGTGGCATATTGTGAGCTATAAACAAAAAGGGTATATTGTGAACTTTAAAAAAAATAAAAAATAGTCGTTGCACAATCGACTCAACACAATTCAAAAAAAAATTAAAAAAAAACAAACTTGCCGTCAGGGTATTTTGGTCATTTACCAGAGGGAGTTAACGGTGGAACTAACATTTGTTAGCGAATAGTGACATTTTGTGAATTTCAAACTCAAATAGCGACATTTTGTGAACAACTTTCCAAAAATGAGTATATCGTGAATTATAAATTCAAATCGTGGAATTTTGTGTATTTTCCCTAATTTTATTATTATTTAGTCATTTCTATTTATTTATAAAATTTTCTGATTTTGATTATTTTTTGTATTTATAATTTTTATTCATTTTTTAAAATTGAATTCAATTTTTATATGATCTTTCATTATTTTTGTGTTTTTTATTATATTTAATTTTTTTAAAGATTGACCATAAGTCTCCGAGGTTATTACAGGCATATGGTGCGAGTGTAAAATGAGAATATAATATATCAAAATTTCAACAAAGGGACATTTCATAATAAAATTGAAAGCTCGGGAATATCTTGTAATAAAATTAAAACCTCGCGGATATGGTATCTGGTAAAGAAAATAAATCTACGATATCTTATAATAAAAAAAAATCTCACGGAGAAACTTCTCATAAAAGTTTAGTTAGGAGAAGGTGGACCTTCTTCTATGGTCATCCATATGTCAGTAATCTATTGGCTAACTTAATAGCTAGAGAAAAAAGAGGTGTAGTGCAAAAATAAAAAAATAAAGAGGAAAAATCTGTAAATAAGCGTGTTATAGTGTTTATTTTTTCTGGTGTGAATATGGTCTTTGTTATTTGGAAAGAGAAAAAAAAAATCAAAATGCTATAATTTATAAAATATAAGTGTAAAAAATTAAACCATTGTTCATAATAATTCGTGCTCTTCAAAACAAGATGCATCATGGATATGTTTTGGTAAAGTTAAAATTTTATGTTTTACATTGTGATGCGTTAGTGCAAGTGAATCTTATGTTAATGAATCAATGGTGTTACAGAAGTGAATCTTATGCTTGCGTAAAATAAATCTAGTGTTATGAAAATAAATTTTAGTTATCAAAATGTAAAACATAAAATTTGAAGTTTACCAAAAGACATTCATAATGCATTTTGTTTTGAAGGAAATGAATTATGATGAACAATGGTATTATTTTTATTTTTTGCACTTTAATTTTGTAAGTTATAACACTTTGAAATTTTTTTGTTTTTCCTACTCACCCAATTAGGATGTGAAATATGGCACAAGAAGTGACTAGTTGATTTTACTTATTTCTTCCTCATACGGGTGAACTTCGTTTTTATAAAATAATGGTGACAACTATTAGAAGCAAAAACTCCAACCTCAAAATCACCTAAAAGTTTGAAAGTGTCGTGACATTTCCAACAATGTTTTTAAAATTGCGCCCACTACTTCAGTGTAAAAATCCACGTAACAACATACTATCCAACAATTCATTTCAGAAAAACATACTACTATCTAAGAATTCACCTTACAAAATACTTCCCGTTGAACAACGGTTAGCTTCTTTGGATTGTCAATCGGGGCGATTACAACGGACTTTTTCATAGGGAACTTTTCTGGCGATAATGAAAACAATCAATCGTTAGCGCCAGCTACTTGTTCCGCTGTTCGTCTTGCAGTCATCTTCTCTGTTCTCCGTGCTCCTATCTGCTTGTCTTTCCTCTCCTGTGTTGGCTTCAATCTCCTCGAGTTCAATTATTCATCAATTCAAATTTCGAAGTTCAGTTTGATTGTTTGAATGTCAATTATGCTAAATCAAATCTTCTTTGACGCTCTATCAAATTCCAGGGGTGATTCTCTTGGTCGTCGCTGGATTTGCCAAGGGGTGCAAGGTGTTTAATGTTCGGTCTTCTCCTCCGGTGATGGTTCTCTTTCACGTGCTTTTTATCTGGGGTATTTTCTTCGCTGTTGTTCGGCGTGGTAGCATTCTCCCTCAACTACTTCGAATTCAATTAGATTATGATTAGTTTGTGGCTGTTGAGCTATGATCCCCGTAAGTCTAGTCTCAATATTTATGAATGGATTTGTGAAACCGCTACATGTGTAAATCGTGTTTCTGAAGTTGCTCAATGAACCTAGCTGATATGAATTATTGCTAGCTGGATTATGTATTTTGTCTTCCTCGTCTAGCGCTTTTTACAGCAATTTTACCATTGGAGGATTTCGCGTTTAATGGAGGAATCACGTTGGTCTCTCTAGGTTGGCCTTCTCTCACTTAGCTTTGTTTAATATCATTGCGATGGGATACGAGCTGATGTTTGGTCGGTGGAAGAATTTTATGGACACAATAGCGTTATATATTTATGTGTATCTTTATGATGATAGATTCATAGTTGGTTAACAGGATCCTATCCAACAATCCTGGTTATATTCAAGGCAGCTACTCCAGTTTGGATTATAAAGTCATCAACGATTCTCTCTCAGTTGATGCATCTGAACAGTTCTATTAACCTGTTGCTATGCCTTACTCATTGCTTGTTGGAACTCCAAAATGGATGATTTTTTCTGACGCTACATCACTTGAGGAGGTGATTTTTCGGTATTATTCCTACTCTAAATAATTGACTACGTTGTCCTGATCACTATATTGATCTGGCTTGTAGAATTCATTTTCTACGAGGAGGGTTTGATATTTGTGAATTTGCGAAGCCTGAGTCGCTGAATTTGACCACCATTGCCCTGCTTTTGGAAACTGTATTGGTAATGATGATAGTCACCATCTAATGGATGGTTCGATATACTGGGTTGTTTGGCTTTTGGTGATATACCCTAACACTGATAGTGTATAAATTTTTTTCTATTTCTTTGTTCAGGTAAAAAGAACCGCCTTCTCTTCATTATTCTTCTAGTTGGATTATTGTCACGGAGACACTTTATTCTCGATGCTCATTCAAGTGTAAGTTCAATTACCTTCTGTAAGGTTTTGTTAGTTCTCCAGCCAGAGCACGTGGTTCTCAAAGTTAATGTAGCTGGTTGAATTACGTGAAGTTAATTGCTTTTTTATAAGGGATAATGCAATGATCGGGTTCGTTTGGGGACAGCTGCTAGGGGCTACTGTTGTGTCTTCCTGCTGGAAATTGAGAAACTGTCTGCTGATAGTTTTGCAGAAGCTGTCAGCTGTTGGTTTTGGTGTTTGGTGGAATACTTGCTGATGGTTTTAAAAAGCAGAGACAATTGTTAGATCATGCTGCTGAAAATTGAGAAGCTGTCTGCTGATGGTTTTATAGAAGCTGTCAGCTGCTGGTTTTGGATGTTTGGTAGAAGTCTGCTGATTTTAGAAATTGAGAAGCTCCCTGCTGCTGGAAGCTGTTCCCCAAACGAGCTTGATACCTGATCGCATCAGACTTGTGGAAAGCCGGATAAATTGGATGCTGAACTCATAGAAAATATATGCTCCCAAATTATTCTAGATCTTCCATGCTTATGAATTTATATCTGCTAAAAACTTACATCAGAGACTAGAGACTTAGGTTCCTTAAATTCCTCTGCCTGGAGAGGTTATTTGCTACCCTAGAAAAGGGTAATATTACTTTCTTGAGCAGAAGACCATATTGATATTGACCCCATATATCTCGTTAGATTGCAGATTTCCGAATTCTGGAGGCCTAAAGGTTTTGAGTTGCAGGTGAGCTCCCTCATATTGAAAAGCTCCATCAGAGCTACTTCTCTCATTTGCAGATTGGGTGATACATTCCATCTTCTATCTTGAAACTGCTGATAAATCTCATTGCTCTCTTGTATCTTTGTTCCAACTTACAGAGCAGCTTTTATGAAAATTTAGCTGGCACTATGCTCTTTTGTCTCCTCCAAGTTTGTGGCAGGTTTGTAATGAACTACTAGTTTGCCATCATTGACATTGAAAAAGGAATTATGTCAATCACTAGAGATGCTGGTTCATGGTAACCTGCAGGTACTGACCGTTCTTCGCTTGGCATGTCTACTGTACCTGCATTTGTGATTTTCAGACAAACTGGAAGAAGTATCCAGAATTTCATCATGTACAACCGAGCCTGGTATTTTTTTTTTATGACGTGAGCTTCAGTCATCATACGGGAATTTTAGGCACTAATTCTCACGTTTCAAGTATGATCAGAGCATCCTTCAGGTGAATCGATAAATACAAGTCCATATGATAGCAGCTTGTGTGTCACTACAAGATAAAGAGAATTTGCTACCGAGGAATTGTCATCGTACTTAAACCAAACCGGTAGTTATTTACTCTAAAGGTTACTGATTTTGTATGCTAATAAATTCTTGGTTGCAATTGTGGCTACCATGTTATGGCTGGTTGCCAAATAATTCATGTGGTAGCTATATTGCTACTTAAAATTGCTACCGTCAATAGTAGCTATACATTCCTTCTTCGTTGTCGGGTGCAAAACAATTTTGCTACCAACTTCAGTAGCTAATGTCTGAAACTGCTACTGGCAGTTGATGCTAATCCAAACGTGGTGGCCATTGTGCTACTGTCAACCTGTAAGCAAAATTATTTAATCAAAAAGCTACTGATTTTGTATGCTAATAAATTCTTGGTTGCAATTGTGCTACCTTGTTATGGCTGTTACCATTTTATGACTACCGATCTACCGATATTGGTAGCAAATAAAATTGCTACTATTATGGTACCAATCGTATAAGGAGGTAGACATTTTATGACTATTTGATCAATAGCAGCAAACAGATTCTAATCAATAGCGAACTAGCTACTATCTTAAAAGTTGCTACGACTATGTGGATAAGTAAAATTATAAAATTGCTACTACGGTTGCTATTGTGCTACTATTTTGGCTATGATAGCAAATATTTTTACCAAGTAGCTAAATTGTTACTTTTAAGGTTCAAATTGCTACTGAATATAATGCTCATGAAATTTCAGTTGACATTGTGTTAGCATATAAGAAATGATAGCTAATATTCGTATTCGTAAGTGTTAATACAATTATTATTGTCTTATAACTTAAACGTGTGATTTTACATAATTCAGAATATTAACCTCACCCATATATTGTTTGCTACCATAGTGGAATATTATCTTCTTAAATAAATAAATTATTTTAAAGGTTTTTTCAATATAGTACTTTTAGTATATTTTACTTCTTACCTTTTAGCTATCGTAGTTTTTAAAAGAACCTTAAGTAAACAAAAGTTGTCAAATTCTTGAAAATTAATTAAACTACAAACCAATACAGGAATTTATTTATCATATAAGATATAATAACATATATTTTTTTGATACTTATATAATTTTAATTTTCAAAGAATCACACGCATTAATAAAGTATATAACAGGGTACATGTAATAATAATTTAAAGTAGTACATATGTTGGTTAAATTTACAAAATTAGTATAAATTAAATGTCAAAATAATTTAAATTATTAAATGTATATAAATTTTAAAATTTGTGCAGCTTTTATACATTTTACGATACAATTCAATTAATTTACAGAAATCATATAAATTGATAAAATAAAAAATAGTAACAACTTAAATTAGGTGACATGTTGGTTTAAATTGTAAAATAAATACAAACTATATATAATTTATAAATGTTTAAAGTTTTTGTAAATGATATATATATGTTTATTTTTAAATTTTATACATTTTTAAGCCAACATATACTTTTATTTTATTATTTTGACCATATAATTAATGTTGTAGTATTATGTAAATTAAAATATCAATGTGGCTTAGTCATACCTACATCTATTTTATTAATTTTTACATACCCAATGTTCTATCAAATCTGGACACAAATTCATTATATATATATATAGTATCAAACATTTAATATATACTTGTGGTATGTATATATGTCATGAATAACTATCACGGCCCAATGGACGGTAACGTAATTAAGTAGTAATAATTTCATATAGTACATAGAAAAACTCATTATTTAAATTAGAATAATAAAGTATAAAAACCATAAAATATGGTCATTTTCTTGTGATTATTGATATCAAATAATTTTTGTTAATATGTCTTTATAATTTATAAAATTATAGTTATAGTTTTTTATGATTTTAAGTCATCGCCCTAATAGTTTTTAAATTATGTAAATATATATTTTTAAAATAAATAATTTTTAGGAAAATTCATAAAATGTCACGATTTGAGTTTATAATTCACGATATACCCCTTTTTGGAAAGTTGTTCGCAAAATGCCACGATTTGAGTTTGAAATTCAAAATACCACTGTTCGCTAACAGACGTTAATTCCGCCGTTAACTCCCTCTGGTAAATGACCAAATACCCCAGACGACAAGTTTGTTTTTTTAAAAAAAAATTGAATTGCGCTGAGTCGACCGTGAAATGGCTATTTTTTTGAATTTTTTTTAAAAAAGTTCACAAAATACCCTTTTGTGTTTCATAGTTCACAATATGCCACTATTTGAGTTTCGATGTTCATAAAATGTCCCTGTTTTTGCTGTAACGGCTAGTTTGAGTCCAACAACTCTTTTTATCTTTATAAGGACCTTCTTACCATGTAAACAAAGCACAAACACCATACTAAAGCCATGACCTTGTTTACAACTACAATTAATGAAAAATTTCAAACAATTCCTTGCAAATGTGGTGGTTTTGGTTGGTTTTTGTGAACATGTGTGTTGTTTATGTTGTTTAGTACACATGTTATGCTGTAAACAAATAATTCTTGGTTGCAATTGTGCTACATTGTTATGGCTGCTACCATGTTATGGCTACCGATCTACCGATATTGGTAGCAAAATTACTTTTACTAAAACTACCGGAATGAAAAATAAAATAGCTACTATTGATGGTACCAATCTTATAAAGAGGTAGATATTTACCTACTGGCTAGTTTAGCTACCATTGTTGTTGTGGTAGCACAAAAGCAACCACTTTGTTAATAACATCAAAAATCAGTAGCAATGTTCCAATTTAGATACCAATATCTATTATGCTACTATTTGAGCAATAGTAGCAAAAAGATTCTAATCAATAACTAACTAGCTACTATCTTAAAAGTTGCCACGACTATGTAGATAAGTAAAATTATAAAATTGCTACTAACACTTCATTGATTACGGTTGCTATTGTGCTACTATTTTGGCTATGATAACAAATATTTTTACTAAGTATCTAAATTGCTACTCTTTTAAGTTTCAAAATTGATACCGACTAATAATACTGATGAAATTTTAATTGATATCGTGTTAGCATATAAGAAATGATAGCTAATATTCGCAAGTCTTATAACTTAAACGTGTGACTACTACTTAATTCGGAATATTAACCTATATCGTTGCTGCCATAGTGGAAATATTATCTTCTTATATAAATAAATTATTTTAAAGGTTTTTTCAATATAGTATCTTTAGTATATTTTACCTTTTAGCTATCGAAGTTTTAAAAAGAACTTTAAGTAAACAAAAGTTGTATAATTCTTAAAAATTAATTAAAACTACATACCAATACAGGAATTTATTTATCATATAAGATATACGTAACATAATATATTTTTGATACTTATAATACTTTTAATTTTCAAAGACCACACGTATTAATAAAGCATAAAATAGAATACATGTAATAATAATTTAAAGTAGTACATATGGGTATTTGATAGAACGATAGGTCGGGGAACGGTCGGTGAACCGTAGGCCGATAGTCAGGAGAGGGTTGGCGACTTTAGGGGTAAAGTCAAAACTGTCCCGGGAGTCCGTGTGTAGGGCAAGGGAGGTTGAGTGAATTTCATGTGTGTAAATTCTCAATCGAAATGTGTTTTCCAGTTTAAGTTTATCTCGTGTCCATTCCTAAACTATCAAGTTAAAATCGAGTCATAGATACGTCCACGACCGGTCGGGGACGCATCGGGTGCACTAATTGGTTTCAATTGGTATCAGAGCGGGTCTCTTCTAGAAAGCTAACTGCTTTGGGAGAGGATCAAGATGACTCATGCAAGCCTACTAGTAGCAGAAGAAGGTTCTACACCAAATCGACCACCACTCTTCAATGGAGACAACTACACTCACTGGAAGAACAAAATGGAATTTCATATCAAGTCTGACGATCCAAGAATATGGAGGGTAATAAGACATGGAGAGTACACCTTCCACAATACTCAAGGACAAGACATATCTATCGACAACATGCTGGATGATCAAATTAACTAGCTGACATTCTATGCTCGAGCTGTAAGAATACTTTACTGTGCACTACTACCTAAGCAATACTCCAAGATTGCTTCAGCTAAAACAGCCCAAGAGATTTGGAAAACTCTTGAGGTTACTTATGAAGGGAATGATGAGATCAAAAAGACTCGCATTGAGCTGCTACTCACTCATTGGGAGTTATTCATGAAGGAAGAAAAGGAGAGCATATCCGAAATGCTTACAAGGTTCACCAAGCTGATCAACAAAATGTTGGTGCTTGGAAGAACTATCTCTAATGAGGATCAAATTCGAAAGTTTCTCAGATCTCTTCCTGCCTCCTTTGACAGCAAAGTCAATGCCATACAAGAAGTGCATGATCTCTCCAAGATGTGTCTAGCAGACATGCTAGGATCTCTAATGGCTTTCGAGTTAAAACTACAACACAGGAATTCAGAAAGCTCATCAAGAGATAGAGGGAAAGGCATAGCCCTTCAAGTAGCTGAAAATGAAAGATCTGAGTCAGGAGATGACAATGATGAAATAGTCCTCTATGCTAAGAGGTACTTTTGAAAGTTCATAAGAATAAGATGAGGAAAGGCAAGGAGCCCAAGGAGTCTACATATCAGAAAAACACAAATGATAAGTGTTTTGGGTGTTCGAAGCGTGGGCACCATATCAAAGACTGTCCTCAGCGATCCCGAGAGGACAACGACAGGACCAAGAAGCCTAACCGACGATCGTTCAACAAAGGGCCAAGGAAAGAAGCCTTTGTTGCTGCATGAGGAGACTCAGAACTACGTGACGACAATCAAACCTCAGACAGTGACATCTAGAAGATGAGAAGGCTCTCCTATGCCTTGAAGAAGTGTGCTTGATGGCACAAGACAATGATGTCTCAAAATCAGAAGAAGAAGAACAACAACAACATAAGGTAAACTATTCTAAACTTAGAAGGAGAATTCAAAGGGCTGAACTTCTAGGACTTGAAAGTTTTCTCTTACATTAGTTGATCACCTAGAGGCACTAGAAACTAAAAACGATGAACTTTTGGAAGAAAATGAAAACTGAGAAAAACCTCGGATAAAGGCAAGGTAGACAATCTCATGAGAACACTCATGAAATTACAAAGTGATTATAGAGAAATTCTCTCCGCTCATGAAAAACTGAAGTATGAAAAGCAACCTGAAATCGATGAATTGATTGTTGCTCTTATCACTAAAGACAAGGAACTAACTACCATCAACGAAATATATTCTAAAATAAATGATGTTTCTAAGACACCCATGAGGAGGCAAACGACAGGTCGGATATCAATCAGAGACCAGTCGTAGAGATGTCTGCAGCTTATGGAGATAACCTGGTCATCATGAATCCAATTGCTATAAAACAAGTTTTATGAGGCATTGGCAACTCAAGAAACTAGGCCTGAAATGGGTAGTCAAAAATGATTCCAGGAGCATGTTCATTGGAGGGGATGGGTCCAAACCTCTTGGGGACCCTAACCCCACACCACTAACGTGTTAAGTGCAGGATCAAGTGGGAATGGACCATTGCTGGTACATCGACAGCAGGTACCCTAAACACATGATAAGATACACATAGAAGTTCTTCTCACTCGAACCAAGAAGCCAAGGAACTGTCTCCTTTGGCGACAACAAGAAAGGAAAAATCATCTGTGTAGGTAAGGATTACATCTGATTATGTCATAGATAGTGTAAATCTAGTTCATAGTTTAAAATTCAACTTGCTTAGTGTTTCTCAAATTTGTGACAAAGCCAATTCAGTTCACTTATATCCTACACATTGTAGCATAGTAAGTCACATCAATGGCAAAGAGTTGTTAAAGGGAAGAAGGTGGAAAAACGTTTATGTAACTAGTTTGGAGGATATTGACAGTCCTAATCTTCCATGCTTGACTGCTTCAATAGATGACTCTACACTATGGCACAAAAGACTAGGGCATGTTAGCACTTCCTTGTTAAAGAAAACTTGCCCGACAGGTCAGCGATAGGTCAACAACAGATCGATGAAGGAAACAATGATGTCAAGGATTCTCTTTCTCCATTCATCAATCTCGTGCCTTGTACAAAAATCATTCATTGGAGAACATCATATCAGACATATCCAAAGGAACTCAGACAAGAGCACAGACTCGAGATCTCCTAGCTTTCTCAACGACAGTCTCACCCATTGAGCCCAAGAACGTCAAAGTAGCTCTTCAAGACTCAGACTGGATCAATGCAATGCAAGAAGAACTAAACTTGTTCGAAAGATGCGAAGTCTGGCATCTTGTGCCTCGTCCTACTCATCAAGAAGTACTTGGCACAAAATGGGTCTTTAGAAACAAGCTAAATGAATGGGAGAAGTATATCCCAAGAGAAAGTATGTAAAGGATTTGCTGAAGAGATTTGGAATGGAGGAATGTAAGACGTTTGACACACCAATGGCAGTCAGCACCGAGATGGGCATCATGACTGGTGATCGACCGGTCGACCAGCGATCATACAAAGATATGACTGGTTCTCTACTATATTTAACTGCTAGTAGACCTGACATTATGTGTAGCGTTTGCTTATGTGCCAGGTTTCAAGCAGATCTGAGAGAAAGTCACCTCACAGCTGTAAAAAGAATCCTGCATTACTTCAAAAGGAACCATGAATCTTGGTCTCTTCTATCCTAAGTTCACTAACTATAACGTTGTAGGATTTTCAGATGTAGAATATAGAGGATCTATCACAGATAGAAAGAGCACTTCAGGGACAGCATTCCTTGTTGGATCATATCTGATTGCATGGGGATCAAAGAAACAATAAAGTGTTGCAATCTCAACAACTGAATTTGAAAACATTGTTGTGGCAAGTTTCTGTGCTCAACTCCTATGACTTAAACAACAAATTGGTGATTATGTCGTCAAAACAAGTACATTACCAATTTTGTGTGACAATACAAGTGCCATCTCTATTTCCAAAAATCTTGTGCATCATTCATATACCAAACATATTGACATTAAACATCACTTTCTTAGAGATTGGTGGAAAAGAATTAGTTGGTTTAAAGTATACTACTGAGGACCAACTAGCTGACATCTTTACTAAGCCATTAAGTAGAGAAAGGTTTATTAAGATTGTTCATGATCTTGGAAAGATATTCATTGATCACAGTAAGACTGTCTTTTATTTCCCATGACATGTCACCGACATATGAGCAACACCTGTTATATTGTCGTTCAGTAGTCAACGATCAGTTTAATGCATAACAATTATGTCAAACGACTACTTGAAACAGATTCGTCATTTTCCACAACAAGTGAGATTAGGTTAGAGAAGGTCCAACGAATAGAAACGAGAAATCTTCTCAATAGATCGCTGACAACCGTCACGACCATTGCCCGTTATGAATAGTACCGTTACGATCTGTCAGCGAGAGGACGAGGAGCGGTCGCCGACCGTCACTCGAGTATTATAAAAAGGCGACGAGAGCTTTGCTCCTGTCACACTATTGCCCTCACTCTATTTAATCTCTCTAAACACTCAGCACATTTTCTCTTCTCTTTTACAAACAAATTCGTGAGATCAGTGCAAAGAACCTCGCCTCACAACAACTCTAAAGATCTCTCTAGCAAAAGGTTCACAAGAAACTCTAGAAATCCTTCGACTAACAATGGCACCAAAATCCTCTTTCCGCAAAGCTGCACTCAGAGAATCTTCCTCACGACAAGTGAGCGACATACATCCGACCAAATCTCTAGCTCGTTTGACTAAAGAAAGGGAAGATCAACTTGTGGTCAAAGTAGTACAAGAAGGAGAACTACAAGCGAATGAGGTAGAGAACATAAAGACCCATATTCCTAAAACCTACCACCTCATGAATCTGGCACCTTCAAACCTACTATTCTTCCTAACCCTGCTCCCACAGATTATCCACAATTGTCTTTACTGATCCTTCCCCAAAAACTACCAAAATAACCACAAAACAATCCAGAAAATCCAAGAGCCATTCCACTATAACTGGTCGCGTAACACGTGCATCAAAGCGTACTCAAAAGCCAACAACCCCACAAAAATCTCACTCTACTCCAAAAAGGCCACAAGACGACAACATTTCTCCGATGAAGAAGAAACGACTATCTCAGCTGAAATTGAAGCAGTTGTACAACAATTGGAAGAAGAAGAGATTCAACAAGATGAACCAGCGCAAAAAGATGCCTCAGTAGGAGATACACCACGAGATAGCAGCTGATTCAGAGGAAGAGGTAAACCTTATCGCCTCCTTTGGGAACCAGTCATCGACAGGTCCCCGACACCACAACGACAACACATGGATAGGGATACCGACACAGATTCACAATCTCCAGGCGAAAGAGAAAACAAAGATAGGCGCTTCTCCGAGTATTCAAGAAGTCGAGAAGTTTGTTCATGCTGAAAAATCAACTCAACCTCCACAGTCCCTGAAGCGACTAAAAAAGCTCAAGGAACCAGAGCTTCCCTTGATCAAAGCCAAGAATGTCAATGACCGATCCAGTCCAGTCTTACCAAAGACGATGGACATGGAGTGGATGAAGAAAATGGGTCTAGGTAAGGTCATCGAGCTGCTGGAGTTCCAAGGATGGGTAGACTTCTTCCAGGAGCCTATCCCTGTCTACAGCGAACTGCTGAAGGAGCACATGCGCTGTCTTGGACCACTCCAAAGTGATGACGATGATGACTATATCCTCTCACGGGTTCAAGGCAACGAAATCACCATCTCCAAGTCTTGGATCTCCGAGACTTTTGGCCTGGAGCCTGAAGGACTGATCGCTCCAAAAGAGACGACTTGGAATGATCTAGGACCCCTTGGAGGAAAGATGGTAAATCTGCTCAACCAAGGAACAACAATGAAAAATTTCCCTGCAGCAAAGATGTCCATACCAGACAGGGTGCTCTTCAGTCTGCTCACCCATAACATCACTCCACGAAATCAACGAACCCACATCGTCAACGCAAGAGATGTGAGGTTACTCAACGCTCTCAAGACCACGGAGAAGATTGACCTACCAGCCATGATCCTCCTTACTCTTGATGAAAGCAGACATGTCAACGTAGGGTTAGTACATGGAGGAGTGGTAACAAAGGAGATACTGAAAAATGGAGTGGACACCGAGAGGTTCCACGAATGCTCGCGCACCGCTCAGGACAACATTTACGTAGAAATGTTGACCAAAATGGGGATAAAAACCAAGGGGGATAAGCTCATGTCGCTCAAAAGCCTACACAAAGTGAGGACTCAAGGTCTGAGCCATGGCAGCTGCAGACGTTATAATCTGAGTGGTTAAACTGGTGTAAAATTAAAAGAAAAGAAATTAAAAACTCAAAATAAACGTCGGGCTGCAAACAAATCCCGGTCGCAGTAGTATAGTGAAAATGTAAGCAACCGGATGTCGAACCGTGGGACTAATATACATATAATAGTACCTAAGCGTGTCACAAGAGGGGGGATTAATTGACTTGTAAAATAAATAAAAAGAAAAGATAAAAGTAACTAAGTTAATAGATAAATTAAAACGGGACTCTGGTTCAGGTTAATATGATCTGATTAATTATGCTATCTCTACTAGTTTAATTATAATTGTTGGGCAAAATTTCTCTTATTATCTTAAGGACTAAGTCATAGCCTCAGAAGAACTCGTTTACCTGAAAATGCAAGGTTCTAATCAAGGTTCAAGCACAATGCCTGTAAACGGACGGTTTAGATATGAGAAATTATTTATGCATCTGAAAATACTAACTTATTAAATCATAATAAGCTTTCTCCAAATTTACGGCTTAATTAACCTATCTATTTATCACCTGGTCTGATCAAAATAGACTTAGCAAGCAATTTAATAAACTCATGACATTTATTAAAAAGGCGAGAGATAAGCTTTAATACGTAACAAACTGTATTTTAATAAACCAGTAAAAATATTGCATAATTAATACAAACACATAATAACCGTTCCCAGAGCGTATGTAAACTAGCCTAACATATTAAATAGATAAACAGAGACAAGAGTAACAGAAATCATCCGTAATCACTCCGGCTCGCTCTGCTATTTTGTATACGTAAGGTTAGAGGTGAATGTGGTGGAATGTAGAAATAAATAAAATGGAGAATGCGGGAGAAGAGAAATGAGATGGCGTGAGGTTTGTGGTGTTGGGTCGTGGATGGATTGATGGATGTCTGTTTTGAGCAGAAGCTCGTGGGTTTTTATAGAGGAAAAGAGAAGGCAGCAGATAAGGAACAACGCGTGAGAAATTGATTGAGGCGGTGGAAGAATTGCGTTTGATTGCAGCTCATTGATTGCTCATTTATTGCTTGCTTCATTGATTGCAGGGGACAAGCGTGTGCAGAGTAGATGGATAGCAGACAGTGGACGAGTTGCAGTTCGAAGGCAAGTTGCAGACGACGACGGGCGAAGAAAGCGAAGAAGAAATCTGTCGCATTTCATTTATAGTCACGTCCGCGTCAATCCCATGCGGTAGCATGCATTCACGTCCGCCTGGTATATAGGCGGTTGCAACCTGTGTGGTGTCCTCGCTTGTGTCCGCCTAAAAATGGGGGCGGACAATAGTGTTCTAGCCTTGTCCGCATGTGTGAACTCATAAAAATGGGGCGGACAAGTGTTTTAGGCGCATAGTTGTGTCCGCGTGTGTCCTCCTAATTCTTGGGCGGACATCACTTGTCCTCGTGTGTGTCCTCCTAATTCTGGGCGGACACAAGTGAGGTATCATGCGGACAAACTTTGACCGGCTAGATTCTTCGTTTGGACTCCGTTTTTCGAGCCGTCTGCGCCTATGCGTTCGTCTCTTCGTGTACTTTGCTCCTAGCTTGGTGTTTCCTCATGTTTTAACCAATAAATTTGTGAGATAATCAATAAAACATAAACTAGAGGAAAAACATACGATAAGTGAGAAATGAGCAGAAAAGTGCTGATATAATAAATGAAATACACCTATAAAACATGCTCATTTGGACACTTATCACACCCCCACACTTATCTTTTTGCTTGTCCTCAAGCAAAATCACGTACCCAAGTAAGTAGGGAATGCTCAATACTAACAATTATTATGAAGGGTAGGATAAACATGATCTTTTAAACTTTTCGAGGAGTGTGAAAAATCAACTGCTGGTGGCATAGGTGTGCTCAGGGTAAAAATAAAATATAGAGTTTCGGGGTATGATCCAAGGTACTTCAATGTTTCTTTTGTTTAGGTGACTCTGAGAACTTTTACCATGGCCAACTTCTCTTAAGAATGGGCATTGAGGAGAAAACAAAAAGGAAGAATAGATTTATGCATTTGTTTCACTTTTGCATACGGGATGAGAAAATGTAGGCATCAGCCTTTGTATTTAAGAACACTCAACTTCTTTGTTGGTTACCAATGGTGTCTCGCAAGTCCCTTATTTTTTTTTTCTTTCTTTTTTTTAACAGGGAAGCACCCCTTAGCAATCCCTAAGAGAGACAGAAAGAAACCCTGAGCAATAAAATCCAACCTTTTGCAGATTATTTGGTCACACCGCATATAAAATGCTCCTCAAAAGTAATCAAAATTTTAAAATTTGTACCATTTATCCCACAATTCATAATAGTATTTATTCTTAAAGAGAACAACCCACATATAAGGGGTCACAATATTTGAATTGGACAAACGCAAGATAAGTAGAGAGATTAAGCATCTAAGCACAAAATTCCACCGAAAGGGCACATCCCCCACACTTAATTTGAACAATGTCCTCATTGTTCATCAGAAAAAAAACAAGGGAAGGTTTCAGAAGACCTTTTCGGTAAGTAGATAAATAGAGATAACACAAAGGTCACAAATAAACATTTAAGCACATAAACGCTCCTCTGCAGTTTTTATTAAAATAAAAGCAAAATTAAAGAAACTACGGTACTCCCCTGAGATTATTTTTGCTTGCGTTAATAGGAGTTCCCCCCACACTTGAGCTTCAGCCTCAAGTAGCGTAGCTTGGTTGCAGTGTAGACATGAAGGTGCACCTGCATAAGACACTAGAAGCAACCATACTAAAAAGGGTTAAAAGTTAGCAAAAATAAAATTTAAAGAGAACCTGAAAATTAAAAGAGCATTAAAGCAAATAAAATAAAAATACAATTCATCCGGGTTGCCTCCCGGGAAGCTGCCCTTCTTTAACGTCTTTGGCTAGACGCCCGCTTTGTTATCCTGGATCAAAACACAACGTTACCTCGGCATATAAAATAAGAAAATTAATACTCCACAAAATCTGATGTTTGAGGAGGTATTGCCGGGAACGTAGTTCTAACAGAAGACCGGTGGTGCTGATTTTTCTTCCTCAAATTGGAGGATGTAAATATCCTCCTCTTGTAGGTGAGGCTTATGGAAAGAACGCTGATTAAAATCATCTTCAGAAGAAAATGATTCTTCGAAGGTGATAGTGGCGTTTTGTTTGGATATTTTGGAGGGAGGGTGATGGCAATTCCTTCTCTTCATGTTCGAGGATATAAATATCCTCATTTTCCGGATAGAGCACATAGAAGGATGGAAACTGGCGGTAGGCGATTGTAGAGGGAAGAGAATAACTTACATCCGTAGTGGGGTGTTCGATCTCATGAATTTTTCGCTCTTTGGTTGCTGTTCTGGTTGAGCGAGTCTCTCCTGGTAGTCTGGTTGATCTTCTAACCAGAGTTGCTCTGTAATATGAGACAATCCTCATAATCATGAGCTCCCCACATATGGAGCAGTATAAATACTGTGTATAGCAAAACTCTTGCTCGAACACCTGTTCCATTTCCATTTTTTTTTATGTTTTTGTGTATAAAACAAAACTACAGAAAAAGATTAGAAAATAAAATGATTAAAAACTAACAGAATAATAATATAAGTGATACGGAGATGGTCTGGAGTCGCGAGCTTGTTCTTCTCAATCTCGTCTGCGGGGTCGAACTGGAAAATTGAGGAAGTTTGGGGAAGAACAGAACGCAACGTTTTTTTTTTTTTGAATAGCTTGGACGTCCGCTTTAATTGTAGGCGGACGCGGGTGTGGTGCGGCTAGTGGCGTCCGAGTGGAGACCGCGCGGAATCGAGGCGGACGCGGACATTTGAGACCGCCTGGGCGTCCGCATGGAAATGAGGCGGACGAGCCTCTGTTCGCTTTTTTTCTTCCGATTACGCTACTTACTGAAACAATAACAAATTAGAAAACACATACTAATAATATAACAAAATATATATAAACAAAATATAAAAGATAATTAATATAAACAACAACAAAATAAAATAGAAAAAATATAAAAGACTATTAATATAACAACAAACAAAAATAATATAAACAAAAATATTCTAATATAACTAGTGAATAATCCGGGGCTTAGGGACTAGAATAAACTAGTCCCCGGCAACGGCGCCATTTTGCAGACGTTATAATCTGAGTGGTTAAACTGGTGTAAAATTAAAAGAAAAGAAATTAAAAACTCAAAATAAACGTCGGGCTGCAAACAAATCCCGGTCGCAGTAGTATAGTGAAAATGTAAGCAACCGGATGTCGAACCGTGGGACTAATAACATATAATAGTACCTAAGCGTGTCACAAGGGGGGATTAATTGACTTGTAAAATAAATAAAAAGAAAAGATAAAAGTAACTAAGTTAATAGATAAATTAAAACGGGACTCTGGTTCAGGTTAATATGATCTGATTAATTATGCTATCTCTACTGGTTTAATTATAATTGTTAGGCAAAATTTCTCTTATTATCTTAAGGACTAAGTCATAGCCTCAGAAGAACTCGTTTACCTGAAAATGCAAGGTTCTAATCAAGGTTCAAGCACAATGCCTGTAAACGGACGGTTTAGATATGAGAAATTATTTATGCATCTGAAAATACTAACTTATTAAATCATAATAAGCTTTCTCCAAATTTATGGCTTAATTAACCTATCTATTTATCACCTGGTCTGATCAAAATAGACTTAGCAAGCAATTTAATAAACTCTAGATATTTATTAAAAAGGCGAGAGAGATAAGCTTTAATACGTAACAAACTGTATTTTAATAAACCAGTAAAAATATTGCATAATTAATACAAACACATAATAGCCGTTCCCAGAGCGTACGTAAACTAGCCTAACATTAAATAGATAAACAGAGACATGAGTAATAGAAATCATCCGTAATCACTCCGGCTCGCTCTGCTATTTTGTATACGTAAGGTTAGAGGTGAATGGGGTGGAATGTAGAAATAAATAAAATGGAGAATGCGGGAGAAGAGAAATGAGATGGCGTGAGGTTGTGGTGTTGGGTCGTGGATGGATTGATGGATGTCTGTTTTTGAGCAGAAGCTCGTGGGTTTTTATAGAGGAAAAGAGAAGGCAGCAGATAAGAAACACGCGTGAGGAATTGATTGAGAGGCGTGGAAGAATTGCGTTGATTGCAGCTCATGATTGCTCATTTATTGCTTGTTCATTGATTGCAGGGGACAAGCGTGTGCAGAGTAGATGGATAGCAGACAGTGGACGAGTTGCAGTTCGAAGGCAAGTTGCAGACGACGACAGGCGAAGAAGGCGGAAGAAGAAATCTGTCGCATTTCATTTATAGTCACGTCCGCGTCAATCCATGCGGTAGCATGCATTCACGTCCGCCTGGTATATAGGCGGTTGCAACCTGTGTGGTGTCCTCGCTTGTGTCCGCCTAAAAATGGGGCGGACAAGAGTGTTCTAGCCTTGTCCGCATGTGTGAACTCATAAAAATGGGGCGGACAAGTGTTTTAGGCGCATAGTTGTGTCCGCGTGTTGTCCTCCTAATTCTTGGGCGGACATCACTTGTCCTCGTGTGTGTCCTCCTAATTCTGGGCGGACACAAGTGAGGTATCATGCGGACAAACTTTGACCGGCTCTAGATTCTTCGTTTGGACTCCATTTTTCGAGCCGTCTGCGCCTATGCGTTCGTCTCTCGTGTACTTTGCTCCTAGCTTGGTGTTTCCTCATGTTTTAACCAATAAATTTGTGAGATAATCAATATAAACATAAACTAGAGGAAAAAACATACGATAAGTGAGAAATGAGCAGAAAAGTGCTGATATAATAAATGAAATACACTATAAAACATGCTCATTTGGACACTTATCAGCAGCTGCAAGAGCATCGGCACTCAAAAGGAAGAGGAGTCTTTCACCGGTCCAACAGGTCGAGGACTAGTCTGGATACCTCAACTAAAGATGTTCTTTCAGAGGGTGAGAGTTACTCTCACAGTAGTGCAGCGCCGTTTCTCTGAACCAATTGTTCATCACATAGCTCAAGGAGCTATAGATTTTATAGGCTTCCACATAGCCTGAGAGTTCTTTGCCTCTTAAAGGCACGAGTGTAACCATGAGAGGTAGATTTAGGATTAGATTTTCTCTTTTCCATTAATGAACTATTTGCCTTTGACTATCTGTTTCAAAGTACCTTTGAGATCAATGAAAATGTAACTGGTTCTTGTATACTTGAATGCTTATGATAGGTACGAAATAATTTATTGTATTGTCTGCTTCTTCCTTGATTAAAAACTGCAAAATGATTTGAGATATTAAGTCCCATCCATTCCACTAATCCAATCTCAGACCTTGACACCTAAAAAGCCTACAAACATAACCCACAAGATGTAGCACCTCATTTAATGCCACTCACATCATTGATCAATCGTTGATCCAAAGTGTCTATAAAAACTTGCTCACTCCATCCGCCACTCACACCCAGTCATTCACATATCACACAATGGCACAAACTCCACAAAGTTCATCCAGTTCGAATGAACAAACAGTGCACTCCACCATTCGCAAGTTGATCATGGCCACAAAACATCCAAAGAAATACGTCGCTTAAAGTTATGTTCAACCAGACTCCGTTTCACTCACAGCTTGGTCCATCACCTCAAGTGTCACTCTATCACATACATGTTCTCCACACTGCATGGAGTTCTCCATAGATTCTGATGAGTCCGACCTTTCTACCACAGCTGAATCTCCTTTGATCAACTCTACCACATTCAAACCCTCTTGGATCAAAGCCGCTTTTTTGGAGGATGAACCTTTTGGCCCAGAAGATTATGAATGTGATACTCAAACCCGTCACTCCATCTAGATTATCTTGATCATGTTTTGTAGTTTGTACTCTATGGAATGTCATGGCCTTTACAACATCTACGTCGTGTAGTTGCTCCCTATTTTGTTGTATGGCAAAGGGGGAAAGAAAAGTATATGTACTTGTGAGACTATGTCTATCGTCCTTGTATTATGTATCATCTGAATGAAAACTGAATGAAAACTTTACCTACTTTGGTTATAGTATAACATAAAAGCTGTCACTTATTGCTATCACTCGTTAAAATTTTCATTCTCAAAACCCTTAACAAACTCAGGGGGAATCCTTCTTAGGGGGAATCTCTCAATTTTTGTATTGCCAAGTACATATAAGTGTATAGGTCGCCATCATCAAAAAGGGAGAAAATTTTAAGACAAGATCCTTTAGTTTTGATGATAGCAAACCTTGTATTGTCTATCTAATGCGTTTGTCAAGATTCATTATTCAGATAAACAGGTGAATAAGTGGCTTAGCACACAAGGTTGCAAGCTCACTTAAGTCATGAGTGGCTTAGCACGCAAGGTTGCAAGCACGCTCAATCCACGACATGTGCCCTACCAGTCGGGCACCTATTGGCAAGAGCTCCGGTTGAACTTCTAGCACATACAACCAGTCAGACACCGCACGAAGATATCTCTTATGCTTAAAGATGAAGATCAAAGACAGAAGACTGCAAAGGATCGAAACATTAATTAAGATCGTACATCCACATGAGCAACTTGTTCAAGACAAGCTCATGACAAAAGAAGAAGTTCATTAATGCACAAGATAACAAAGCTATAAAAGAACATCATTACATGGCCGTAATGAATTCAGAAGAGGGCATTTATGAGCATTTAATGAGCCAGACAAAATCAGGCAAGTGGGGCACACAAGTGGTGATCGACCTATCAAGAGGGTTGCCGCCAACTTGACCAACATGAGGCAACACGTAGTTCAAGCCTTCATAAAGTTAAAGAATCTCTGCAAGTCTAGTGTGGCTACTATGTGAATAATAGAAGTTGTAGTCGACTCCTAGAATCTAGGGATTAATAGGACGGTAGTTATATCATAACAACCGTGTATATATACTTGCATTTATTCCTTATGTAAGCAAGCTCTGTACGAGAGAAAAAGATAGAGATAATCTGGCAAGTGTGGATCAGACTTAGGAGTGTGTGTAAGTGCTAGAGAGTTGGTGAGCTAGAGAGGACTGGGTTAGAGTATCAATATGGTGGGTATTTGATAGAACGAAAGGTCGGGGAACGGTCGGTAAACCGTAGGCCGATAATTAGGAGAGGGTGACAACTTTAGGGGTAAAGTCGAAACTCTCCCGGAGTCCGTGTGTGGGGCAAGGGAGGTTAAGTGAATTTTCGTGTGTGTAAATTCTCAATCGAAATGTGTTTTCCAGTTTAAGTTTATTTCATGTCCATTCCTAAACTATCAAGTTAAAATCGAGTCATAGATACGTCCACAACCGGTCGGGGACGCATCAGGTGCACTAATTAGTTTCAGTAAGCCAGCATCGCCGCTTTCCATGCATATGAATAGACATGGGCAGGGTCGCAAAGGGGTTAGTAAGAGTATGACATGACACTATCATTGTCATTGTCGATCAAGATCGTGTTACCCACTAGGTACCATAGGTACGCCCTCATCTCCTGCGCAAGCTGAGCAGTACTCAATGGTCGTGGAACACTCTATACGGTGCCTGGTTCTTATCCAGGAAACACTCTAGTCCTTCTTGCAGGTCACCCCAAACAGGCGCACAATGCATGGGTCATAACCTCCATAGGTGGTGCATGGTTAGTGGGCTGGACGACGATCGCCTCCGGTTGGTACGCAACCGCTAGGCCGGTGATGGGAATCTCTATGATATGATATACATCGTGGAGAGTAATAGTCATCTTTCAATGGCATATGGAAAGATTTCATGTCCGGCTGTCATCTCTCCATGAACACATAAATGAGTGCAAGGTCAAAGCTACCATGTGCAATATGGGCCAGATGCCCAAGTCCAATCCTCTCCACCAAGTCTCTCGACTCCTGGTGTCTCAACGTGGATGGATTCCACATATCGTATCTAGGCCTAGACTTGAAGCTACAGACCCCCCCCCCGGTTTAATTTTTAAACAAATGTCACAACTATATGACATTTCCTAAGCAAACTTAAGTTACAGAAGAATTACAAAAAATAAGAACTTGCCACTCTCTGCCACACATCAAGCGTGACATGACCTTCAAGCTAGGGATCAGGGTCATAATCCGAGGACCTCCGAGGACAAGAGTCCCATCGAGAAACCAATCGTATGGAGTATTCACCGTAGGCTACTGATTAGCCGGGCTATATTCGCTCTCACCCTCTAAGATTGAGTAATAGCTATCCGCCCCAAAACTGCGAGAATATGATGTCGTTTGGCTCGGTTCAACGACAGGACACGAAGGCCCCCCCTACTGGTCCTCACCACAACACTACCGGTGCCGACCATCGAGTCAGTAACCTGGCTACGAGAGGGGCTGCGGTGTCATCAGCTGCTGCTACTCCTCTAAAAACCTTTGACATGTCTTCTCCTCAACTACTCACTGGTGCTCCTCAGCTACACGCTTCCTAGCTGGGTGGGCATACTGCGCACATCTCGTATCTTCAACTGCCGGGCTGCAGGGGGCGTAGGGGCCGACAATGACGCCTCCAGGGCCAGATGAGCTACTGCCCCTACCCATGAAATCGGAATACCCCTTACCTTTACCCTTACCCGTCAACTGTTGTGTTGTGTTCAATGTTAGTCAAAACTAGTCGAAGTTAGTTGATATTGGTCATGCATATCAATGTTGTTCAATTGCAATCATAATCAATCAACTAACCAATATGAACTAAAAAAACCGGTCAGTTAGGTCACATACATGTCAAAACACCTCTAACACATTGGAAATAGGTCAAGAAATCACAAAAGCGGTAAAAAATGCACTGTACGCCTGAACCGATGCCACCTCTTTCTTCCACGCATCGGCGCCGCCCTTTCATCACCTGCATCGATGCATGTTCCAATGAGCCCACGTCGACGCCCGTCTCAAACGGCCAGCAACAGCGCTCACTTGTGTTGACACCTGGTGTCGTCTTTATAGGCGTTGGCGGTCGCTTTTAGAACCCGATTTTGACTAATTTTTTGTTCCTGTCTAATTTTACTGAAAAACTGTAAATTAGGTGAAAAAATACCTCAACAAGTAGACCTGAATTGCGCCTTTTGGAACTTGAACTCCCATTCTCGCTCCTAGAGAGATGTCATAGAATTATAGAGAGATAAAGATTTCGAGAATTTGAAATGAGGTGAA
>CM041777.1:75464198-75538932 GCA_023374045.1 Limonium bicolor | reverse complement strand
CACGAATCAACGAACCCACATCGTCAACGCAAGAGATGTGAGGTTACTCAACGCTCTCAAGACCACGGAGAAGATTGACCTACCAGCCATGATCCTCCTTACTCTTGATGAAAGCAGACATGTCAAACGTAGGGTTAGTACATGGAGGAGTGGTAACAAGGAAATACTGAAAAATGGAGTGGACACCGAGAGGTTCCACGAATGCTCGCGCACCGCTCAGGACAACATTTACGTAGAAATGTTGACCAAAATGGGGATAAAAACCCAGGGGATAAGCTCGTAGTCGCTAAAAGCCTACACAAAGTGAGGACTCAAGGGTCTGAGCCATGGCAGCTGCAAGAGCATCGGCACTCAAAAGGAAGAGGAGTCTTTCACCAGTCCATGACAGGTCGAGGACTAGTCTGGATACCTCAACTAAAGATGTTCTTCAGAGGGTGAGAGTTACTCTCACAGTAGTGCAGGCCGTCTTCTCTGAACCAATTGTTCATCACATAGCTCAAGGAGCTATAGATTTTATAGGCTTCCACATAGCCTGAGAGTTCTTTGCCTCTTAAGGCACGAGTGTAACCATGAGAGGTAGATTTAGGATTAGATTTTCTCTTTTTCATTAATGAACTATTTGCCTTTGACTATCTGTTTCAAAGTACCTTTTGAGATCAATGAAAATGCAACTGGTTCTTGTATACTTGAATGCTTATGATAGGTACGAAATAATTTATTGTATTGTCTGCTTCTTCCTTGATTAAAAACTGCAAAATGATTTGAGATATTAAGTCCCATCCATTCCACTAATCCAATCTCAGACCTTGACACCTAAAAAGCCTACAAACATAACCCACAAGATTAGCACCTCATTTAATGCCACTCACCGATCATTCGTTGAGCATATCCAAAGTGTCTATAAAAACTTGCTCACTCCATCCGCCACTCACACCCAGTCATTCATTCACATATCACACAATGGCACAAACTCCACAAAGTTCATCCAGTTCGAATGAACAAACAGTGCACTCCACCATTCGCAAGTTGATCATGGCCACAAAACATCCAAAGAAATACGTCGCTTAAAGTTATGTTCAACCAGACTCCGTTTCACTCACAGCTTGGTCCATCACCTCAAGTGTCACTCTATCACATACATGTTCTCCACACTGCATGGAGTTCTCCATAGATTCTGATGAGTCCGACCTTTCTACCACAGCTGAATCTCCTTTGATCAACCCTACCACATTCAAACCTCTTGGATCAAAGCCGCTTTTTTGGAGGATGAACCTTTTGGCCCAGAAGATTATGAATGTGATACTCAAACCCGTCACTCCATCTAGATTATCTTGATCATGTTTTGTAGTTTGTACTCTATGGAATGTCATGGCCTTTACAACATCTTACGTCGTGTAGTTGCTCCCTATTTTGTTGTATGGCAAAGGGGGAAAGAAAAGTATATGTACTTGTGAGACTATGTCTATCGTCCTTGTATTATGTATCATCTGAATGAAAACTGAATGAAAACTTTACCTACTTTGGTTATAGTATAACATAAAAGCTGTCACTTATTGCTATCACTCGTTAAAATTTTCATTCTCAAAACCCTTAACAAACTCAGGGGGAATCCTTCTTAGGGGGAATCTCTCAATTTTTGTATTGCCAAGTACATATAAGTGTATAGGTCGCCATCATCAAAAAGGGGAAAATTTTAAGACAAGATCCTTTAGTTTTGATGATAGCAAACCTTGTATTGTCTATCTAATGCGTTTGTCAAGATTCATTATTCAGATAAACAGGTGAATAAGTGGCTTAGCACACAAGGTTGCAAGCTCACTTAAGTCATGAGTGGCTTAGCACGCAAGGTTGCAAGCACGCTCAATCCACGACATGTGCCCTACCAGTCGGGCACCTATTGGCAAGAGCTCCGGTGAACTTCTAGCACATACAACCAGTCAGACACCGCACGAAGATATCTCTTATGCTTAAAGATGAAGATCAAAGACAGAAGACTGCAAAGGATCGACACATTCAATAAGATCATACATCCACATGAGCAACTTGTTCAAGACAAGCTCATGACAAAAGAAGAAGTTCATTAATGCACAAGATAACAAAGCTATAAAAGAACATCATTACATGGCCGTAATGAATTCAGAAGAGGGCTTTATGAGCATTTAATGAGCCAGAAAAAATCAGGCAAGTGGGGCACACAAGTGGTGATCGACCTATCAAGAGGGTTGCCGCCAACTTGACCAACCATGAGGCAACACGTAGTTCAAGCCTTCAAATAAAGTTAAAGAATCTGCAAGTCTAGTGTGGCTACTATGTGAATAATAGAAGTTGTAGTCGACTCCTAGAATCTAGGGATTAATAGGACGGTAGTTATATCATAACAACCGTGTATATATACTTGCATTTATTCCTTATGTAAGCAAGCTCTGTACGAGAGAAAAAGATAGAGATAATCTGGCAAGTGTGGATCAGACTTAGGAGTGTGTGTAAGTGCTAGAGAGTTGGTGAGCTAGAGAGGACTGGGTTAGAGTATCATATGGTGGGTATTTGATAGAACGAAAGGTCGGGGAACGGTCGGTAAACCGTAGGCCGATAATTAGGAGAGGGTTGACAACTTTAGGGGTAAAGTCGAAACTCTCCCGGAAGTCCGTGTGTGGGGCAAGGGAGGTTGAGTGAATTTTCGTGTGTGTAAATTCTCAATCGAAATGTGTTTTCCAGTTTAAGTTTATTTCATGTCCATTCCTAAACTATCAAGTTAAAATCGAGTCATAGATACGTCCACAACCGGTCGGGGACATCAGGTGCACTAATTAGTTTCAGTAAGCCAGCATCGCCGCTTTCCATGCATATGAATAGACATGGGCAGGGTCGCAAAGGGGTTAGTAAGAGTATGACATGACACTATCATTGTCATTGTCGATCAAGATCGTGTTACCCACTAGGTACCATAGGTACGCCCCTCATCTCCTGCGCAACTGAGCTTACTCAATGGTCGTGGAACACTCTATACGGTGCCTGGTTCTTATCCAGGAACTTACACTCTAGTCCTTCTTGCAGGTCACCCCAAACAGGCGCACAATGCATGGGTCATAACCTCCATAGGTGGTGCATGGTTAGTGGCTGGACGACGATCGCCTCCGGTTGGTACGCAACCGCTAGGCCGGTGATGGGAATCTCTATGATATGATATACATCGTGGAGAGTAATAGTCATCTTTCCAAATGGCATATGGAAAGATTTCATGTCCGGCTGTCATCTCTCCACGAACACATAAATGAGTGCAAGGTCAAAGCTACCATGTGCAATATGGGCCAGATGCCCAAGTCCAATCCTCTCCACCAAGTCTCTCGACTCCTGGTGTCTCAACGTGGATGGATTCCACATATCCAGTATCTAGGCCTTAGACTTGAAGCTACAGACCCCCCTCCTCCGTTTAATTTTTTAAACAAATGTCACAACTATATGACATTTCCTAAGCAAACTTAAGTTACAGAAGAATTACAAAAAATAAGAACTTGCCACTCTCTGCCACACATCAAGCGTGACATGACCTTCGAAGCTAGGGATCTGGGTCATAATCCGAGGACCTCCGAGGACAAGAGTCCCATCGAGAAACCAATCGTATGGAGTATTCACCGTAGGCTACTGATTAGCCGGGCTATATTCGCTCTCACCCTCTAAGATTGAGTAATAGCTATCCGCCCCAAAACTGCGAGAATATGATGTCGTTTGGCTCGGTTCAACGACAGGACACGAAGGCCCCCCGCTACTGGTCCTCACCACAACAGTACCGGTGCCGACCATCGAGTCAGTAACCTGGCTACGAGAGTCGGGCTGCGGTGTCATCAGCTGCTGCTACTCCTCTAAAAACCTTTGACATGTCTTCTCCTCAACTACTCACTGGTGCTCCTCAGCTACACGCTTCCTAGCTGGGCGTGGGCATACTGCGCACATCTCGTATCTTCAACTGCCGGGCTGCAGGGGCCGACAATGACGCCTCCAGGGCCATGAGCTACTGCCCCTACCCATGAAATCGGAATACCCTTACCTTTACCCTTACCCGTCAACTGTTGTGTTGTGTTCAATGTTAGTCAAAACTAGTCGAAGTTAGTTGATATTGGTCATGCATATCAATGTTGTTCAATTGCAATCATAATCAATCAACACAACCATATATGAACTAATAAAAACCGGTCAGTTAGGTCATATACATGTCAAAACACCTCTAACACATTGGAAATAGGTCAAGAAATCACAAAAGCGGTAAAAAACGCACTGTACGCTTGAACCGATGCCCATCTTTCTTCCACGCATCGGCGCCGCCCTTTCCTTCATTGCGCCGCCATTGTCTCGTCATCACCTGCATCGATGCATGTTCCAATGAGCCCACGTCGACGCCCGTCTCAAACGGCCAGCAACAGCGCTCACTTGTGTTGACACCTGGTCGTCTTTATAGGCGTTGGCGGTCGCTTTTAGAACCCGATTTTGACTAATTTTTTGTTCCTGTCTAATTTTACTGAAAAACTGTAAATTAGGTGAAAAAATACCTCAACAAGTAGACCTGAATTGCGCCTTTTGGAACTTGAACTCCCATTCTCGCTCCTAGAGAGATGTCATAGAATTATAGAGAGATAAAGATTTCGAGAATTTGAAATGAGGTGAAGAGAGAGTGGAGGGTGTAGCTGTATTTATAGAAGATTTTGAAGGGAAAGACAACATGGTTAAGTTTCTCGGGAATTTCACGAGATACCTCTAAGGTTTGAGTGAATTTCGAAAACCACCCCTAAGGTTTCACTTTCATTACGAGACACCCTTGGGTTTCATTTTCTTTGCAAGATACTCCTGAGTTTTCATTTTCATTATAAGGTACCCCTGAGGTTTCAATTTTATTACGAGATGCTCCTTCGTTCAAATTCTTATATATTATATTTTGGGAAAATTCACGGGATACCACTAAAAATTTTGTTAATTCACAAAATACCATAGTTTTTAAACAAGTTTTCTAGATACCACAAAAATAATTTTAATTCACCAGAAACCACAAATTACTAACCCAAAACTTTTTTAAGACCAAAATACCCCTTACTTGTTAATAAACGTAGTTCACGGTATACCACATATATTTTTAATTTACAAGATACCACACATTTATTAAAATATATTAAAGTAGTAAAAAATGATAATTCAATTTTTTTTTAATATTTTAACTCTAATATTTTAATAATTAAATATTATTATAAAAAACTAAATTTATATAAAGTCAGGTTATATAAAATTAAATTATAATTATTTTTACTAATTTTATCTATTTTTAATCAAATTTGTGTTTCTCTTATATAATTATACCTTTAATTATTCTTCATACTTTTGGAAATTTTATTATTATATATATGGTATTTTTGGATTTTTAATTTAAACCCATATATAAGAAATACTTAAATTTTGCTACTTACTTTTTAAAAGTATATATTTTATAAGTTTTGTTGCATTTTTGAATTAAATATAGGAAAAATAAAGTGATATTGCATAAAAATATTATATACTATACAAGATAAATAATTTGACAAAAAACTTAAACAATAGTTAGGAGTATTGTAGTCTAATATTTTTTTATAATATCCATTTATATATTTTAATTCAAACTTATGTAGAAAAAGTAACTAGTAAAAATAATGTTCTTCATATAATGGTTAAATGAAAAAATAAAAAAGACCTTATATATGACAATAAAATCTCTAAAGAATTTTAAAATGTATAATATATTAGAGAAGCCATAAATTTGAATAAAAATAGACAAAAACAATAAAGAGAATGATAATTTTTTTTTATAATTTACTTTATATAAAATTAATTTTTTTAATACTATTTTACATTATTAAAAAAATTAATTTATATAAACTATTTTTATTTTAAACTATGTTTTTTAGATCTTAAATGATATATAGTATTTTTTATATTTCAAAATTTTTTAATTATATGAAAGGTTTTAAACTTTATAAATTTTAACCAATAGAATAATAAACTTCAATTTTTATTATTTTTTACTGTTTTTGAATATATATTTTAGTAATTTTATAATTATATATTTGGTATTTTTAATTTGAAAAATTTCACAAGATGCCCCCGAGTTTTGAACAAATTTTATGAAATACCCCTGATGTTTCATTTTTATTATAAGATACCCCTGATGTTGCATTTTGTTTACAAGATACCCCCGAGGTTACCTCTAAGGTTTCAATTTCATTACGAGATAACTCTCCATTCAAAATCTGATATATTATATTGTTAATATCACCATTTTACGCTCACATCATATGCCCCCCGCAATAACCTCAAGGGTTTATGGTTAACTTTTTCAGAATTAAAATATAAAAAATACACAAAAATAATTAAAGATCATATTAAATTTGAATTCAATTTTAAAAAATGAATATAATTAAATAAACAAAAATAATTAAAATATAAAATTTGAAAAAGAAAAAAAATGGCTAAACAATATACAAATTATTTATTTAAAAACATAAATTGTTACATAATTGAAAAACTAATGTAGTGGAGAATTAAAATCGTAAAAGTTATAAAAATACATTAAAGTCACATAAAATCTAATTATATTGTATCTTTATACTTTGTTTTCTAATTTTAAATAATAAGTTTTTCTATGTACCAGTTGTTACTTTTAATATTTTTCTTCATTGGCTCATTACTACACAACATTTTAACAATTTATGGTTATTTTAAAATAAATTATTGCTTTATTATTTAGTCATTTTCATTTACTTAGCTATTTGTTTTTTTTTTTGTATATTTAATCATATTTTCCAAATTGAATTAAAATTTGATTATAAGGCATATGGTGTGAGGTAAATGGGGATATTAACAATATAATATATCAGAATTTGAACGGAGGGTATCTCGCTATGAAATTGAAACCTTAGGGATCTCATAATGAAATGAAACCTCAGGGTATCACGTAACGAAAATGAAACCTCAGAGGTATCTCGTAATGAAAATGAAACATTAGGGGTATTTTGTAAAATTCACTCAACCTCAGGGGTATCTTGAGAAAATTCCATTTTAATTTTATAAAATTTCAACCTATATATTAATAAAACTATAAATTTTTCTTATTTTTTACTTTTTTTAATATATTTTAATAAATGTTGTGGTATGTAAATTAAAATACTTATGTGGTATACCGTGAACTATGTTTATTAATAGGTAAGGGTATTTTGGCCTTAAAAAGCATTGGGTTAGTAATTTGGGGTATCTGGTGAATTAAAATTTTTTGTAGTATCTGAAAAACTTTTTTTAAAATTGTGGTATTTTATGAATTAGCAAATTTTTAGTGGTATCCCGTGAATTTTCCCTAAATTTTTCATATCCCAATTTTACCCTCACACCATATGCCCTGTAATGAACTCACAGATATACGGTCAATTTTTTTTAAATAAAAAATTAAATAAAATACACTAAAAAGTCAAATATCATATAAAATTTGAAATCAATTTAAAAAAATTAATATAGTTAAATAAACAGAAAATTAAACAAATGGAATGAATAAATAATAAAAGTAAAATTATTTTGAAAAATAAACATAAATTGTTAAAGTGTTAGATAACGACGACTTTAAATCAATAAAATTATAGTAACAATATAAAAATTTAAAAGTAATAATTTCATATAGTGCATAGAAAAATTCATTATTTAAATTAAAAAATAAAGGTAAAAGCCATAAAATATGGTCATTTTCTTGTGATTATTGATATCAAAAAATATTTTGTTAAATGCTTTTATAATTTATAAAATAATTAAATAATTTCTTATATTTAATGTAATTGTTATAATTTTTTTGATTTAAGTCACCGTCATAATAGTTTTTAAATTATGTAACAATATATGTTTTTTTAAAATAAACTTTATTATTATTTAGTCATTTCTATTTATTTATAAAATTTCTGATTTTGATTCTTTTTGTTTTTTATAATTTTTATTCATTTTTTAAAATTGAATTCAGTTTTTATATGATCTTTCATTATTTTTTGTGTATTTTGATTATATTTAACTTTTTAAAAATTGGCCATAAGTCTTCGAGGTTATTGCGGGCATATGGTGCGAGGGTAAAATGAGAATATAAAAAATATAATATATCAAAATTTGAACTGAGGGACATTTCATAATAAAATTGAAAGCTCAGAAATATCTTGTAATAAAATTAAACCTCTCATAAAAGTTCAGTTAGGAGAAGGTGGAGCTAGCTCGAGCCACAAGATGTAGTGCAAAAAAAAAACAGAAAATATTCTTCTGTGGCTTCATGCCACAAGTCAGTAATCTTTTGGCTAAATTAATAGCTACAGAAAAAAGATGTAGTGCAAAAATAAAAAAATAAAGAGTAAAATCTGTAAAAAAAAAGAGTGTTATAGTGTTTATTTTCTGGTGTGAATATGGTCTTCGTTATTTGGAAAGAGAAAATAAAATCTAAACGTATAACTTATAACTTACAAAATATAATGAAAAAATATACCATTGTTTATCATAATTCGTGCTCTCAAAACAAGATACATCATGATATGTTTTGATAAACATAAAATTTATATTTACATTGTGATGTGTTAGTGCAAGTGAATCTTATGTTTACCAAAATAAATCAATGGTGTTACAGAATTGAATCTTATGTTTGCGTACAATAAATCTAGTGTTATTAAAATAAATTTTAGTTATCACAATGTAAAACATAAAATTTGAATTTACCAAAACATATTCATAATGCATCTTGTTTTGAAGAACATGAATTATAATGAATAATGATATTATTTTTTATTTTTTGCACTTTAATTTTGTAAGTTATAACACTTTGAATTTTTTTTTGTTTTTCCTACTCACCCAATTAGGTTGTGACATATGGCACAAGAAGTGAGTAGTTGTTTTTCAACCTCAAAATCGCTAAAAGTTTGAAAGTGTCGTGACATTTCCAAAAATGTTTTTAAAATTGCGCCCACTACTTCAGTGTAAAAATCCACGTAACAACATACTATCCAACATTTCATTTCAGAAAAACATACTACTATCTAAGAATTCACCTTACAAAATACTTCCCGTTGAACAACGGTTAGCTTCTTTGGATTGTCAATCGGGGCGATTACAACGGACGTTTTCATAGAGAATTTTTCTGGCGATAATGAAAACAATCAATCGTTAGCGCCAGCTACTTGTTCCGCTGTTCGTCTTGCAGTCATCTTCTCTGTTCTCCGTGCTCCTATCTGCTGGTCTTTCCTCTCCCTGTGTTGGCTTCAATCTCCTCGAGTTCAATTATTCGTCAATTCAAATTTCGAAGTTCTGTTTGATCGTTTGAATGTCAATTATGCTAAATCAAATCTTCTTTGACGCTCTATCAAATTCCAGGGGTGATTCTCTTGGTCGTACCTGGATTTGCCAAGGGGTGCAAGCGGCTGTTTAATGTTCGGGCTTCTCCTCCGGCGATGGTTCTCTTTCACGTGCTTTTTTTATCTGGGGTATTTACTTCGCTGTTGTTCGACGTGGTAGCATTCTCCCTCAACTACTTGCAATTCAATTAGATTATGATTAGTTTGCGGCTGTTGAGCTATGATCCCCGTAAGTCTAGTCTCAATATTTATGAATGGAATTGTGAAACCGCTACATGTGTAAATCGTGTTTTCTGAAGTTGCTCAATGAACCTAGCTGATATGAATTATTGCTAGCTGGTTTATGTATTTTGTCTTCCTCGTCTCTACAGCATTTTACAGCTATTTACCATTGGAGGATTTCGCGTTTATGGAGGAATCACGCTGCTTATCGTTGGTCTCTCTAGGTTGGCCTTCTCTCACTTAGCTTTTGTTTAATATCATTGCGATGGGATACGAGCTGATGTTTGGTCAGTGGAAGAATTTTATGGACACAATAGTGTTATCAATCTTTTCCTAAGTTAGCAAAGAGCTGCCTTTATATATTTATGTGTATCTTTATGATGATAGATTCATAGTTGGTTAACAGGATCCTATCCAACCAACCTGGTTATATTCAAGGCAGCTACTCCAGTTTGGATTATAAAGTCATCAACGATTCTATCTCAGTTGATGCATCTGAACAGTTCTATTAACCTGTTGCTATGCCTTACTCATTGCTTGTTGGAACTCCAAAATGGATGATTTTCTGCCGCTACATCACTTGAGGAGGTGATTTTTCGGTATTATTCCTACTCTTAATAATTGACTACGTTGTCCTGATCACTATTTTGATCTGGCTTGTAGAATCCATTTTCTATGAGGAGGGTTTGATATTTGTGAATTTGCGAAGCCTGAGTCGCTGAATTTGACCACCATTGCCCTGCTTTTGGAAACTGTATTGGTAATGATGATAGTCACCATCTCAATGGATGGTTCGATATACTGGGTTGTTTGGCTTTTGTGTGATTATACCCTAACACCTGATAGTGTAAAATTTGTTTTCTCTTTCTTTGTTCAGGTAAAAAGAATCGCCTTCTCTTCATTATTCTTCTAGTTGGATTATTGTCACGGAGACACTTTACTCTCGATGCTCATTCAAGTGTAAGTTCAATTACCTTCTGCTAGGTTTAGTTAGTTCTCCAACCAGAGCACATGGTTCTCAAAGTTAATGTAGCTGGTTGAATTACGTGAAGTTAATGGCTTCTTTATAAGGGTCCATTTGCATGATCAGGTGTTGTGTCTGGTTTTCCTGTGAAATGATGATACCTGATCGCATCAGACTGGTGGAAAGCCGGATAAATTGGATGCTGAACCCATAGAAAACATATGCTCCCAAATTGTTCTAGATCTTCCATGCTTATGAATTTAGATATAAATTGCTAAAACTTACATCAGAGACTAGAGACTTAGGTTCCTTAAATTTCTTTGCCTGGAGAGGTTATTTGCTACCCTAGAAAAGGGTAATGTTACTTTCTTGAGCAGAAGACCATATTGATATTGACCCCATATATCTCGTTAGATTGCAGATTTCCGAATTCTGGAGGCCTAAAGGTTTTTGAGTTGCAGGTGAGCTCCCTCATATTGAAAAGCTCCATCAGAGCTACTTCTCTCATTTGCAGATTGGGTGATACATTCCATCTTCTAGCTTGAAACCATACTACTGATAAATCTCAATGCTCTCTTGTATCTTTGTTCCAACTTACAGAGCAGCTTTTATGAAAATTTAGCTGCAAGCACTATGCTCTTTTGTCTCCTAAGTGTTGTGGCAGGTTTGTAATGAACTACTAGTTTGCCATCGTTGACATTTAAAAAGGAATTATGTCAATCACTAGAGATGCTGGTTCATGGTAACCTGCAGGTACTGACTGTCTTCGCTTGGCATGTCTACTGTGTCTCTTCTTCAACATAACCGTGATAGGGTATGCTATTGCACGGAAAAATTCCCGTAAGCGTGCAATCCCTCGACTCAATTCCCAATCCCGTTAATATTGTGTGGAATTTGCACGAGAACGGGATTTTTTTTATTTGTACAGAAGCCGATAACAAGGATATCGGCTCGGCATGCTTCCAGATGCTGATAATACTATTATCGGCTTATGTGCAAAGTCCTCAACACCCGAAAACTATAAACTAAACCGATGCCGACAATACCATTACCTTCTTCCCATTTCTTAAAATTCTCCTCTCACTCACACTTCCTTACCACAAAATCCTCTCTTTTGTACCGAAGCAAAATGAACAGAGAAGAATACCATACAAATAGCCAACCAGATTAGCCACAGGTCCTTGAGTCGACGCCTTTCAGCCTGCAGATGACCCTATATCTGCAGCATATGCATCTAATGATCCGGTAGTACATTTAATAATTATAAACTTGTACATTGTTTTATTAACGTGTTAATATTAGTAATAGTTGTACAGTCGACGGTTAGGCTAGATTAGTTAGTAATAGTTTTTATACGATTGAATATAATAAATGTTAGTATTTATTTTATGCAAAGTTTAGTCAATTGTAAATGGTTTAATTATAATACATAGATTTGGTACATTATTTAATTAATAGTTGTTAAATGTTTATTACAGTAGGATGATTTATGGTAATTAGTCTATTTTATTTTTAAGTTATGTAACACACAATATATATATACATTATTTGTGTAGGTAATATTTGTTAAACTAACTGTCACTTCTTACACATTAATAAATCTTAGTAATTATTATATGCAAAGTTTAGTCATTTGTAAATGGTTTATTTATAACACATAGATTTGGTACATTATTTAATTAATAGTTGTCTAACTAAATGTTAATTACAGTAGGACGATTTATGGTAATTAGTCTATTTTATTTTTAAGTTATGTAAAACACATATATATATATATATACATTATTTGTGTAGGTAATATTTGTTAAACTAACCGTCACTTCTTGCACATTAATAAGTCTTAGTAATTATTATATGCAAAGTTTAGTCATTTGTAAATGGTATATTTTATACACATAGATTTGATACATTATTTAATTAATAGTTGTCTAATTAAATGTTAATTACAGTAGAACGATTTATGGTAATTAGTCTATTTTATTTTTAAGTTATGCAACATACAAATTATATATACATTATTTGTGTAGGTAATATTTGTTAAACTAACCGTCACTTCTTGCACATTAATAAATCTTAGTAATTATTATATGCAAAGTTTAGTCATTTGTAAATGGTTTATTTATAACACATAGATTTGGTACATTATTTAATTAATAGTTGTCTAACTAAATGTTAATTACAGTAGGACGATTTATGGTAATTAGTCTATTTTATTTTTAAGTTATGTAACACACAATATATATACATTATTCGTGTAGGTAATATTTGTTAAACTAACCGTCACTTCTTGCACATTAATAAATCTTAGTAATTATTATATGCAAAGTTTAGTCATTTGTAAATGGTTTATTTATAACACATAGATTTGGTACATTATTTAATTAATAGTTGTCTAATTAATATTAATTACAGTAGGACGATTTATGGTAATTAGTCTATTTTATTTTTAAGTTATGTAACACACAATATATATACATTATTTTGTATAGCATTTTATTTAATATTATATTTTAATAGATGATTGTACTACGTTTAATTTATTATTAATATTCACCGATTGTTGTTATGATTATCCTATAGTCCTTGTCAACTTTGCAAACGTAATTGATTTGTTATTTATAGTATTATTAACGGTAACATATATGTGTATGAATATAGAGATATGCACAGTACAGAAACAGGATCTTGAAAACCCGGTCTTGTTGGAAGGGTGCGACAGAGCTGCATGAGTCTATCTTACCATATGTTGCTAGAGCTGGTTTCTTTGGCCAGCGAATATGAGGTTGAACAACTGCACAGTATCATTAGCGCCTTGATTGATAGATGGCGTCCTGAGACGCATACCTTTTTGATGCCCTTTGGAGAGGTCAGCATTACGTTGGAGGATGTGAATGTGTTATTTGGGCTCTCTACTAATGGGATCCCCGTTTGTGCATCTACTAGTGCTGTGGACGTGGATGCTGTATGTCTGTAGCTTCTGGATGATGCAACCAGATACCTCTGGCTTGGCTAGCTGAGAGATTCGTAGAGACTAATGCTGATTTTGGTCAGCGAGGTGAGATGATTCATCAGCAGCATGCCAGAGCGTACATCCTCAGACTCATTGGAGGGCTACTCTTCCCCAACTCTAATGGGGATAAAGTCGGTGTCTCCTATTTGAGGCTGCTACAGGACTTCTACTATAGCGGTACCCTGAGCTGGGGGTCTGCACTACTTGCACATTTATATAGGGAGATGTGCAATGCTACGAAATTTGATATGAAATATCTGAATGGCTGTAGTAAGCTGCTTACAGTGTGGGCGTATGAGCGGTTTTCCTGCATTCAGACCACGACTCTCCCCCGATCGAATAAATCTGTCACCCCACCTTTCTCTTGCCCACAGGTAACAATAATGCTCATATGGTATATAATAAAAGTTAGTTGAACTGTGGTACAAACCTCACATGAATTGTGTTACAGATACAATGGTAAGCTGAATACCATTTCTACAACCATGGCTCGACAAACGCTGGATTCAATTAGCATTTCTCCCACTGATGGAGAGGTAAGTTGCGACTAAAGTTTATTACAATTTCGTTTTTCATAATTTGTATTCTAAATTTTAATATTTATTGGACTATGTGTAGTGGATATGGCAGTCATATGGTGATCGATCACCAGACCCTCAGCACTTCGTTGTAGTGGTATTTATAATCCACTTCAACGTGATCGAGGGTCATCAACCGGACCGTGTACTTCGCCAGTTTGGGGTCGATCAGCCCATTCCTGCCCCACCACTCGACTGTGACATGCTGCATGTAGTCACAAGAACTGGCAGGACAGATGCAGCATGGTGTGAGATTTTTCGTGACCACATCCAGATGTGGAATAACAAACACTTGTACCAGATCCAAATCTCACAATTACCAAGAAGGGTTCCCTGGACAGGAGGAGTGTATATATGGTATGGTACCTGCAGCATGTTGTGTCATGGTTCACCGAGCAGAGCAGGAGGAATGTTATTGTGGTAAGCACATTCTTATTTCATTTTTTGTATTTGTTTGATATATAATATTTGTTTTACTTTATTTAATCTCTTGTTTTATTTGGTTTATAAGGCGTCAGGTTTGGAGCAGCTTCAATGGATTCCCGCTGATCAGGGTGTAAGAGAATATGCCACACAGCTATCTCAGACGATCGTTGTAGATGATTACCATCGAACTGGGCATTTCTCCCAAGACTTCTCACAGCAGGCGCCTGAAAGGGTAGAGTTGGAGTACCCTCAGTATGTAATCAACGACACCCTCCTCCAAGAGCAGCCAGAAACCGACCGTACAGTCAGAGACGAAGAGGGTCGCGTGACTGTGCACCCCCACCCCCCAAACAATCAACCTTCATCACAAGCTAATTTTGAGCTGGTTCCTGTTACTACAGCTGACTAGCGTGGTCAGCAACCACCTAGTACATTTCCTGAGTTCCAGCACTCTACATTTGGTCAGGTACCACATGATTTTAGTGCACAGTTCGATGTAGGTTCTGGTTCTTCAAACCCTATACCTGTTGCAGCTCCTTCACATGCTACACCTCCTCCGCCTTATAAACCTTCTTTTGAGCCTGCATAAACTACATCACTAACTGAGCAGGAAAATCAGAAGCTGCTCGATTTATGCAATCAAATAGTATACGACGATGGTCTCCTTGGGGGAGTGGCATGGGAAACGCTAGCTGGGAGCTCCTCACAAAAAATACAAACGGTTACTGCCCATCATTTGATCCATCATCTTTGATCGAGGCTGCTCCTTCAGCTCCGTTGCAGTAGGCTACCCCCGCGCCATCTACACCAGTGGATACAAGTACACCTGATGCTGATCCACTGAATGATGAAGTTAGGGGTATATGGCTGAGAGGCTCAAACTCCCGATATAGGAACCGTAGATTTACAACGTGGATTTCACCAGTCCTTAGTTTGTGAACCATTGTTATTTTCTGTTCTGCAGTCGGTTTATGTATGTTATTTGTTGTTTGTTGTGATTTGATACAATTGTGTCTGTGTTTGACTAACTTGTTCTGTGGTAAGTTTACTATCTGACAATAGACATGGTGTCATTTGGCAGTATTTTTTGGCATTTTTTCTTATGAAGTTTTTTTACATTGTTTGGTGTGGTTTGACCATTTTTTTGAATGGTCGCTGCTGTCCGTTGGCCACCATTTTTTTCCACAAGCTGTGTGTATGTATACTACATACACACCAAATTTGGAGCACAACGAGAATCATTTGGTACTCAAACTATAAGCTAAAGCGCAAAGTAGCACCGGAGTGCAGTTTTTTAATATGCAGTTTTTTGCGTGTTGGCGACTTTGACCATCTTTTGAAATAGGTTGCTGCGTCCGTTGGCCACCATTTTTTGCAAAAATTATGTGTATGTAATACTACATACACACCAAATTTGGAGCACAACGGGAATCATTTGGTACTCCAAACTATAAGCGCAAAGTAGCACCGGAGTGCAGTTTTTTAATATGCAGTTTTTTGCTTGTTGGTGACTTTGACCATTCTTTTGAATAGGTTCTGCTGTCCGTTGGCCACCATTTTTTGACACATGCTGTGTGTATGTAATACTACATACACACCAAATTTGGAGCACAACGGGCCGTTGAGTTAGCCATTTAACTAGCCGTTAAGTAGCCGTTGAACTACCCGCTGAGTTAGCCGTTTAATTAGCCGTTTAACTAGCCGTTGAACTATCCGTTTTAGTAACCGTGCTCTAGTATTATAAAACAGGGTATTGGTTTCAAACCCATTCATACCGCACAACATTATACCAAAGCTTTTATATCGGTAGTGAATTGTTCATATCTTACAATACACCTTCTATAAAAATCAAATGGAGTTTCCTTTCAGTTTGCACGTTAATTATTTGCTACTTTCGGCCGTCATGGTGCGCAGTTTGATCGAAGGATGGGCATAGACGCATAGAAATAAATATGTCGTATCCTAATAATCTTCGTGATCTACATCGACGAGTACTCCGTGCTCTGCGGCCTATCCTTGGCAGAATAAACATAGCAACAATGGTGTATTTGGGTTGGAAGGCGACTACGAGTGGAATATTATCACATACGCAATGATGCATCTGTTCAACGAATGATGGAAAACTACATGGAGTACAATGATTTCATGGAACATATTCCACTAGTTATCTACGATCCTATTGAACCCGACGATGATGATTTCCAGATGCAAGAGTCAATGTACGAGATGCGACGTAACGTAATAGCACAACAACTTGACAGGCAGAGGTCAGGGAACAATTAGGTTTTACGTAACTGGGTAACAACAATCTGAATCGGGTGGCTGTATTTTATTTTTCTACAAGAGTCTGTGTGTGATGCGCTGCTCCACGTACAACAGTTTAATATTCCCCTTATCCAATCCCTTTACCACTTGTTGAAGCATTAGATGCAGATGATGGCAGACAGGATTAATATCATATTCAAACATTGTTTATATTCACCACTTTGTCCATCTTTCTAAAACAAAGGAACAAAGAGAGGTGAACAACAACTACTGTTTCAAAATGTATGCGCAAGTTGGGGAACCATACACTAAAACATACCAAGCCAAGTTATACTAACCACCACAACTTCGCCATCATCTCTCCGAGTGATGTTGTTGACCTGGTAGACATTACAATAGTGGTTGACAAGAACTCCTTCCGTAGAGCAAGTCAGAGGAAGGTTAGTAGCCTTACTAATCACCACAACTTGTACCCGTTTCTCAGCATGATGTCATTGACCAAGTACACATTAAGAAAGTGTTTGAGGATAATATCATCTCCTCGGTACAAAGCCATCCACATTTTGGTCAAAGACATCACTCTGATCTATGGTTCACCAGTTGAGGAGCGGTGAGGAAATGTAATATGAATTGAATATCATGGAACGGTCGAGGAAAGGAGAGGTGACGACATTAGTCCACCGTGTACCGCTTTTATAATTGAATTTTTTCTGCTACATTGCAATAGAATACAATTCCTTATCGTGGAATATTGCCTTTGCCAAAAAAATGAAGCTTTAATTATTCCTTGCATGTGGACTATCGTGTGGAATACCAACTGCGGTGTTTCAAAGCAATCTTTATTCTCACTGCATGTATACTCCCTTATCTTATGGATATAAATACAGCAAGTGTTCTACTTTCACTTACACGAATAACTACCCACAACCATTGTCAGTACTATACCTCATCGACGCATTTCATCAATGGAGATCCCTTGCACTATCTTGCTTGACATTGAGCCAATCACCAACGATTCAGGTTTGTATTTTACCAGAACATATTCCACTAAACATTTCGATTTGGATATCGAAATGGATATTACGTACGCCAAGTTTGACAATGTTGTAGAGACTAGGTTGAAAGAGCGTTACGGTTACCATTGTGTGGTTGAATCGATACTTCATCGATTACTGCTGCGCTCCCAGCCACGCCCTGTATGGGGGCCATTGCAAATAAACCGAGATGTTGACGTTGGAACAATGATTGAACGGTTCATTTATAATCAACAATTTTATACTCGATTAGAATTCTATGTAGTATATGCATTTAGGGAAGTTACCCCACCACCACGTGATAATTTAGCGAGCCTATCCTTGGCACAAGAGTATAATGAAGATTACGGTTCAAATGACAGCGAAAGCGAAGGTTAATATGTAGGTGGATGATGCATATCTCATCCATTGTAAGGTATCAACAGAAGTGATATGTGGCTACTCCTATGATAGACGTTCTTGTATACAACAAGCACGTACAAGAAGATGATTAAGTATTACTATGTCGGTATGTAATAAAACAATGATGGATGTCATTGAATCGATCTATGTATTTGGAATATTTACTTTGCCAATAGAATGGTGTATCAACTCAATCTTTAGTCCTTGCATATTTAACAAATACAAGTTAAAGATAATTCATAACAACAGACAATGGATAAATTACATTTTTTTGGTGTGCTTGCTAAAGGCACGATCTGTCTGAGCAGGAGCATAATTGGCTAATGCAATAACATACAATTACACTAGGGAATTAACTGTAACTTGCATTCGGGCATCTTGTCCTAACATGACCGTGTTGCCGGCATAGCCCACAATGTCTTGTTTCACGCTCATAATTCTCATCCATCTCGTTATGAATGCGGGAGAATGTTGGCCGGCCTCTGACATTGCGCATCATAGCTGGATCTGGAACAATTGCAAGCCCACCATATATTGGCCACATCCCTTGATTTCCTAGTGGCACAAACTTGTTCTCGCTATAAGTCGTTATCATCGTTTCAAGTTTGTAAACTTGATGAACATAATTCCACCAATCTAGGGTGCAAGTAGAGCACACGGCCATGACATGTGAGCATGGATACTTAAACGCCTTCCATTCACCACATTCACACTCCCTTGAGTTGATTTGGACCGTAAACTTACCTTTGTCTCGCTGTAGGTTTGCATCCCCATTATCAACCACCTCAAACACCAAATCCATAGCATCAATAACAACCACACGGTGGTAGTTGGCAAGGGTTTGATTTTCAGCTACTTTTCTAAGAGGTGCTTGGTAAAAAATAACCCACTATTCCTTTGTGCAGTATAGGTTTCTAGGTTATCTCGAAAGTAGTCAATTAACTTATACAAAGTGCTTTCAACAATAGCCGTTACCGGTAGGAGACGGACCCTCTTCAGCACACAATTCATGCACTCCACCAGGTTAGTTGTCATATGACCCCACCTCTTTCCATCATCATGCGCACGTGACCATTTCTCGGGGGGTAGCTCATGAAAAAAGGAGCAATAGAGGGTGAAGAGCAAGTAAGTGATTTAATCTTTCTTGAACTTTATCCCTTCTAAAATAATAACCTGCACAAGTAATAACTTCAGATTAGATACCTACCCAATATCATAAAAGACGACTACATACAAATCTCAAGGTGTTACCTGTGTTGATGAGGTACTTTTTCCACTCCTTGTTTCCAAATCTTGTCTGAAAGTTTGAAGCAATATGACGCATACCAAGAAATGTTGGGCATAAGGAGGAAGCCAGTACTGTTCTTCCCTCATGATCGACATTATAGCTCCAGCCCGATCCGTAATCACTGCCACATCATTCCTAGCTCCAATGACTACGGTACGAACACGGTCAAGAAAATATTTCCAGTCATCCCTTGACTCGCTAGCAACGATACCAAAGGCCATTGATATTATCTTGTTGTTACCATCTTGGGCAACAGCAACCAATAATTTACCTTTGTACTTACCGTACAGGTGAGTAGCATCTATTTGTAGTAGAGGCTTCATATACTTGAAGGCAGTAATGCAAGGCCCAAATGCCCAGAAACATCGCTTAAACCGCCTAACTTGAGTAGTCTGTGTTTCATCTTAAACACAACAGTCGAATCTAGGTCGATATACGAATTAGGTATAAAATGTTTGATACTTATGAGATACCTGGGTAATTCAGTAAATGACTGTTCCCAATCACCGTAGACCCTTCTTATCGCTTCAGCACGGCCTAACCAAGCTTTCTTGTAGCTGATCTTCCTTTTATATTCTGAACATATAGTTGAATCACAGTCTTCACTTGTAGTGTGGGGTTCTCTTTGACCCTTGGTATCATGACTTCAGCAATGAAATTGTAAGTCAAAAACGATCATTACCCTCATCTAGACTGGAGCGCATGTGTGAGGACTGAATTTCCATAGTCGCCATTCAATGAATTCTTCAACAGCGCGCTCGAAATCTGAAACTGCACCCTTATCGGCACCTTAGGGTGTAAATTCTCCTGTTATTCTCGGGGGCAACAAATCTATGTTTCTCTCCAAGTGATACTGTTTTACTAGTCACAAGAACATTTTTATCAGCAAATTCTTGCCCCACGACGAACTCATGACCTGGCCTCAGTATGGCAAACCACGTCGATCATGTCTGATGGTATCTGGCTTATGGCCTGTAAATCCACTTGCGATGAGAACGGCGCTGAAGGAGTGTACGGTGTGGAGGGCCCAGCTTCATCAACTATGTCATCGTCATCTCGTAAATCTTCAGGCTCCATCTCAGAATCATCATCCGAACTCTACAGATTTTCATCTTCGGCTTGTTGATGCTCAGAAAAATCATCGTCGGTTTCATTGTCTTCCTACGGAGAAGGTGTAGTTACATGCTCGAACTCAACTAGCACAGCCACATTGTTCAGCAAATCTGAATTCTTGATGAAGTTTGATATCATCAGCTTCACCGAGAATCGCTATTAATTTTGAGTAAAAGGAAGGAACAAGATGGATATTTATTCTCCAACTTCCTGCAAACCATGTCGGTGATAACATAATCTCCCACGAACTCCAAGTCGACAAGATTTTTGACACTATCTTTGAAGGATTGAAATGTGGAATGCTCAGAAATTTGAGTGTCGATGAATCTAGGCCAATGAGAATGAATAGGAAAATATATACCATCTGGATTATATTTGAGCTCCGCATTTAGATGAAGAGTACATGGAATATCCATCTCAAATATCTATAGCACACAGGGAAGAGTGTAGAGTGTGAAACTGTGTGGACTGAACAACAGATTTTGATTCTGCTAGAGAAGAAAATAGGAAGCAACAACCAAATGTTGGGACAAAATAACTTATTTGTAGCCAAGACAACACTAGCCATTAGAATTCGACCGTTGGAGACTTTGTATACAAGCCGATAATAGTATTATCGGCTTGTATACAAAGTCTCCAACGGTCATTTTTTGATTTGTATAGAAGCCAATAACGGTGTTATCGGCTTCCAGATGCCGATATCCTTGTTATCAGCTTCTGTACAAATAAAAAAAACCCGTTCTCAGGCAATTCACACAATATTAACCGGGATTGGGAATTGAGTTAGGGGATTACACGCGTACGGGAATTTTTCCACTATTGCACTGGCTACAGGCTCGTAGTATCTGCTTGTCTTTTTTATCCCGAGAGGTTATCTGCTTGTATTTATATTAGGACTTTGGTTAACTTGTGTTGAACCAACACTATACCAGCATTTGTGATTTTCAGACAAACTGGAAGAAATATCCAGAATTTCATCATGTACAACAGAGCCTGTTATATATTTTTTTGATGACGTGAGCTTCAGTCATCATACGGGAATTTTAGGCACTAATTCTCACGTTTCAAGTATCACTACTAAAAAACAGCAATTTAGAGACGGAAATTGAGACGGAAATTTTTCCGTCTCTATATTGAGACGGAATAGAGACGGATTAGAGACGAAATAAAGATTAAAATAATTGAGACGGAATAGAGTTAGAATAGCGACAGATTAGTGCGGGAATCAAAAAGCGGGATGTTTTCGTAGTTTACGCTGAATATGGAGACAGAATAGAGACGGAAAAATTGTCTCTATATTAGGGAAAAATAGAGACGGGAAATTTCCGTCGTCAATAGAGACGAAACTAAATTCCCTCTCAAATAGAGACGGATAATTCTGTCTCTAGATTATAACCTACCACTACCCTATTTGCTTTCCATCTTCACTTACAGTAATTTTTTCAACGCTTAACTGGCGAACTCATTACTGTCGTCACTCACGGTACCTGGCGAACAAGCATGTCTATCTTCACTCACGGTACCTGTGCAACCCTTGACTGGCGAAGAAGAAACATACGGTAATTTTGCAACCCGCGAAGAAGAAACACACTCACAGTTCCTTTTGCAATCCCTGACTGGCGAAGAAGCAACATACTCACGGTTCCTTTTGCAACCCTTGACTGGCAAAGAAGAAACAAACTCATGGTACCTGTGCAACCCCTGACTTCGGATTCATAAAACAGACTCACGGTGATTTTGCAACCCCTGACTGGCGAAGACGGTAATTTTGCAACCACTGACTGGCGAAACAGACTCACCGTAATTTTGCAACCCCTCATTGGCGAAGAAGATTCATATATACTCACGGTAATTTTGCAACCCCTGGCCGGCGAAGAAGGAGCATACTCACGGTAATTTTTCTACAGTCACGGTAATTCGATCCACTGTAATTTTGCAACCCCAGACTGGCGAAGAACTCACGGTTATTCTGCTACCCTAACTTTTTTTTTTTGATCTTTGCCTCATTTAATTTCAGTTGTGGCACTAGATCTGTTTTAGCAAATACATAACTTCCCAATTGAATCTTTTGTTTTACTGATATGATTCAAAGTTTTTGCACTACTCAAGCGCATTGATTATCTTATTGTCTTACTGTTTCTGTCTCTAGTGTTCAAACAACTGTTAAAAATTTATCTGTTTTGCTGTTGTTAATATATTTCATTCTGGAGCAATCACTTCTCTTAGGAAGAGTTCCTCTTACCCAAACTGTCTCAAGCTTTAAACACTTTTACAGGCTTGAGTTATTCTTTTACGCTTGCTTGGTTTAAGTTGGCAGTTATAAGACTACTACGGTACTACCTGTACCATTCCTAAAACAATGCTGGGCAGTCCGGTAACAGCAATGCAAATCGTTTATACTTGATTTGCCCTTCATATTCTTCTTATTTTGAATGAAACCATATATCAGTGTGCGTAGGAATTAATTTGTCAAAGCATTTTATGTTAAACAACATACCTTTGTACTTATGAACTGATGCAGAGTCATTTAGAACTCCTTAAGTAACTTAACTGCTGCTACCTCAAATATACTTTTTTATAAATTTTGTTTGCATCTGCATTGAAACAAGGAAAGGAGTACAGATGCTGTTTAAAAACTTCACTACGAACTTCACTCTTTTCGTACTTATACTCCATCATCCTGGATGATTTCTGCTGCACTAAATAAAAACCTGTATACGTCTTTGTGTCAGCTTCTACTTATGGGCAGTTATAGAACAACTTAGTTTTTTCTGCTATGATAACCAATAGAATAAAGCCTCATTCTTTATTTGTTTTGCTACCTAACAAACAACTGTTTTTGTTTCCTCGTGTATGAGCTTTATTACTGTTACATCCTCAAACTACTTTGTAGAATTTCACCTTCTAGACTATGTCAATATTCAGTTAAGAAACTAACTTTGAACCTATGCCGTGGTTATGGCCAATCTCGTACGCTGTCATACAACCTTTTTTGCTCCACTGGTACTTTTTGTTTAAAGATATGAGGTATATATCTGATCGACTTGGCTTCTATTTATACAGCCGCATGGGCATGTTTTACCTATATAGGCATTTGGCTCTTAATATTTGATTTCACTGCTTCATATAAAGCATTTATATTTGCACTTTTAGTAGCTATACAGCACTTTTGTGTTACCGCTTCTGTTAACTGTCAGACTTCGACTAAAAATCAACCTGAACTGTCAGACTGTCAGTGGGTATACCGTAATAAATTTTCTTGGCCATAATTGTTGCTCCATTATTGTTTCAAATTCTGCCCCCCTTATACGCCACAACATAGCACAATGCAAAATTGCTGTTGTTTCTACTTTAACATCCTTTCATACTATAAATCTTGTAGTATTATGCCACATTGCCCTCGAGTCATGAAAGTTACTACTTCTAGTTGCTACTGCTTGGATAAGTACAAATTTTCAGTAGAGAAGCATGATAGGCATTTGAAATTGAGATGGTTATGTTTCTGCTATGGTCAGGAAAGATCACTTTGATGATGTTTTATAATCCCACGGTATGATTTGTATACTTCGGTTTTACCTTTGATTATCACTTCTCTGTATTGACCGCTTACTTTATCTATATTACTCATGGTTATGGCCAAAACTATGATACATCACCCCCTCTTCAGTTTGCTTCCGGGATAATGCTAAGCTACCAGCTGTTTTAAATTCGTGGAATAATAATGCGTAGTTTCCAACTATAGTTGCTTCCGTTTAGTTTCCAACTATAGTTGCTTCCGTTTAGTTTCCAACTATAGTTGCTTCCGTTTACCTGCACTATTACATTGCTCACTTACGGGTGTCTTGCTTTTGTTTTATCTATATACATGATCTGGTTTACAGAAATAATTTAGATTATGGCTTAGCTTATCACATTATATTTCTCTTACGTACCTATTAAAAACCTGTCTCTATATCATACTACTATCATAAACAACATTGATTTACATTTTGTCTTGGCTTTCTGATCAGAACTACACGATCTTGACAAAATAATGAATTAAGAAGCACCGTCGTCATCCAAAAACCAAAAAGGCAAGGAACAAAAGGAGGCACCCCCACAATGGAATAAGCTTGTAAATTTCTTCTTCTCTTCACTTCTCTTTCGCTCAAGAACAAGGTACGATTCTTAAACCTAAATTAGACTTGCAACTACCAGTGCAAATATAAGCTTGGAGATGTTGACTTGCGTCTACAGACTGCCTTTCCTTCTGATATCTGGACCTGACTTTCTTTGCTTTGATTTTCACTTTGTAAGAATGGAAAAGAAACTAGATCTATCTTGGGAACTTACGAACATTTTGTTCAAATCAAAAATGATTTTCCACCCAAATCATTATGTCTGGTTGTATCTCTGTTGTGATCAAAATTATTTAGTTACAGCTATTATGTGCAGTCACAATCTCGGGTCAAAAAATTCCACTCCTTAGCAATCTATAAGTGCTGCAAAATAACGTTCACGCCTTGCATGTATGTCATACTGTTACAAAGATGTTTGTAGTTATATATGTAGTTATATTTTATATTCACTCTAGGCAATGACAAAACAATGTGATTTTGAGAACATCCTCTGATTGAAAAACAACCAGAGACTGTGCCATAATTAAAATCAGCTTATGCAAGAGCAGTGGCATCTTTTTTTTCCTGTTAAGTTTGGTAACCTGAAATCTGAAGAATCTACAGTTGTTTTTTAAGACTAAGAGTTTAAAGCAGTTACACGATGTCATAATTACATGTTGCATCTGCTGCTATCTATACATATTTTTAGCAAATTAGTTGCTGCTGCTATCCATGCCCCTGCTGCTGCTTAAATTTTGCCCCGTTGTACTCTGCTATGATCAAAATTATTACTGATGTTATGTACCTTCATGAACATCAGTCTGCTTTTATTCTTGACCTGTTGCTATGGACAATTTTAGCTTAAGATTCTGAGTTTCATCCAAATTTTCTGTCCAAATTAGTTTGATTATAAGTTAATCAGAAATGAAAATACAAATAAAACCAGCCTTTGAATAAAGCAATGAAATCTGATTCGCACTGTTACAAGTGACCATCGGGTCACTCATTAAAAGATCATTCTTCTCAACTGTGCTCTTGCTATTTACCACCTAAAATCTACTTCAGAGTTAATTCACAACTTGCTTTAAAAGCGTACTTCATTTCCATTTCTCTGCTGTCTCAAGAAGGGCAATCTGAAATGTGCTATCACATACTACTACTGTTAGGCAGAATGTTAGCTTTGAAATCTGTTCAACTTCTACCTAAACTTTGCTGCAGTCTATTTACCGAGGCAGGGCACCGTTAATGCTGTGTTGGTAAGCTGATTAGTTTATGAGGACAATAAGTCCAAGCATTGTAAAAACTATTTAAGATAACAATTTCCTTTTTGTCAATCTGTTTTACTCTCCCATGCCGCTGTTGTTACTGCTCTCTGACTAAGGCATTGCTAAGCTGGATATCAACTATGGTTGGGTGATGAAAATCCATACAGGAAGTGATTTATCAATTTGAAAACTCTCTCTACTCGCTCCTGAAATTTGTTACAGTCTGCTTTGCAATTTATATAGCTGAATAGTTTAGATGAAGTACTTGATTATGTACTGATGATTAACCTAAGATGTCATGAATAGCAAACCTCTTTTACTTTTGTTTTATACTGCTTCACAATACGAACAGCTGCTCGAAAATGCTACTCAGGCTACAGAGAACAATACAGGAGAAGCACATCTGAGAATGCACAAGTTGATTCTGCAAAGATTTTTTATGATGCAGTAAAGTGTAATCGGCTAAGAAAAGGGTCTACGGATTGGGTGACTGCGCTTCACAGTACTATCCCGACTCCTGTAAAAGCTCTGTCAGGAACTGTACAACTGGCATTGATGAAGCCGTGTATGAGAAGATGAGGTCTGACATAGAGGCAGAGATGACTCAGAAATTTGATCAGGCCTGTCGAGACTACGAAGAGAAGATGACGGCGAATGTACAGAAAATAGTTCAGGAGCAATTGGCACTGATATAGCGTGGTGGCTCACGGGATGCGAGCTCAGGTAACTGCAATCAAACACGGGATGCAAGCTCTGGTAACTAGTCTTGTGTCGTCTTTAGTAGACTATTTGAATGATGGTGTGGGGTGTTTAGATCATGAAACAACTCCTTTGCTAGATAGTTTTTTGGTTGAATGCTCAGGTTGTCACTCATTTTGATTATGTACATAGGGGTGATAATTTTGGAGCTCATCATTTGGCTAGGAATGGGTAGGAGCTGATGTTGGTTGTTTTCGGGGTACTAATATACCAAATGATGTAATGGATCTTTGTTTAGCTAATTAAAACATGTTTACTGTTTTTCAAAAAACTAGATCGATGTTTGTTCTAATATCTTAATGAACAAGATTTAGCCATTTAATCTCGTTATTTCATATTGGTATATATAAATATAAAAACTATGATAAGATAATAATATAATTAGGAAAATAAGAATGATATATTACAAGATGAAATAATTACAGTATATATGAAATAAATAATAACATATTAGAGACGGAATAGAGAAAGAAATTCCGTCTCTAATGTTGATTCTGGATGTAGGATTTGAGATGAATTTTATTCTTTCTCCAATTGAGACGGAATAGAGATGGAAATATCCGTCTCGAAATTCTGGGCAGGGTTACAGGATTCCGACTCTATTAGACACGGAATTATTCCGTCTCTATTTCGTCTCTATTTCAGAAATAGAGACGGAATAAGTCATCTCCATTCCGACTCCGTTTAAGACGGAAGGGAAGATTCCGTCTCCATATAAATTTGCGACGACCCGTATTGAGACGGAACGAATACGTCTCTATTCCGTCTCTAAACCCGTTTAGAGACGGAATAGAGACGGAATTGTCCGTCTCTAAATCCGTTTTTTTTAGTAGTGTATGATCAGAGCATCCTTCAGGTGAATCGATATATACAAATCCATATGATAGCGCACTACAAAAAGGTTAGATTATTGGGACATAAAATGGGAGAATTTTTTTTCCACTAACTATAAAGAATATTGAGTACATAAATTACCCATTTAAATAGTTTGGAAAAAAGAAGAGTCTTCACATATTTTAAATTGATTTTTATGGTAAAATTGTTTCCCCAACTTTCTTTCCCTCATTGTCAATTATTATGAGAAAACGTATTTAATATTTTTTTCTCACAACCATCTTTTAAGAATAATATTCCAGAATATATTATTATTGGGTAAAAATATTCTCAAATTATTCACAATCTTTTTCATTTATAGCAAAATCTTCTACCTATAGTTATTATTGGGGAAAAATATTCCCACAAAAAAGTAAGTATCGAAAAAAAAAAATCCTCAAAATTTGCGACTATACAGTTACTATTGGGAAGCAATTTCCCACCAAATTTCTCAAACGAATTGTTCTGGCCTAGAATTAACCGTGGACAAAAACTTTTCTCACCAATTTTATCACCATTAATTACCTTTTATTTGCAGGAAAAAAATCTACAAGAGCATAGTTACTTTTACGAATAAAAAACACTTGATAAATTTTCTCACCATTATTGTTTTATTTATGTTCTAATTATAATAGAAAAAAAATCTTCCAACTATATAGTTAGTAGTGGGCGAAAACACTACTCCTCAAATTTCTCACTAACCTTCTATTTATTTCTATTTATGAGGAAAAAAACCTTCCAACTATAGAGTTATTATTAGGAAAAAGTTTCCTCCAAAATTATCACCTACATATTCCAGCAAATAGTTATTATTGGATAAAATCTCCCACAATCTTACGAGGAAAAAACTTCCCACCGATACTATTGGAAAAAAATAAGCAACATTTTATCATCATTATCTTATTTTTATTTAAAAAAAAACCTACATCTTCAACTTCTTTAAGTTGAGGAAAATTTTTATCATCTTGAACCGCCAACCACTCGCTTATCCTCACTTCCTATCGGGCGTAAAGAAATGGAGGAAAAAGAAAACCCAACCGATAACCAGAAGCACCTAGACTTGCTCTAAACGATGGAGATTTTACCAGCAAGGAGATTGGGACAAGTTTCTTCACCATCAGAGCCGTATGACTCCATCAACTCAGGGACCTCTCCTCTCGCTCCTACGATCATCATCATCGGACATAACAGAAATACAGGTATCTTACTCATCTGTTTCTTTCCCCACGCTTAATTGGTTTGAAATGAACGAGCTTGTTCATTTTAGAATCAAACTAAACTTTTGGTGATTTTCAAAAAGAGTCTTCTTCTTTGCTTGGCAATTTGATAACTTTCAAGTTTCTTTCTTGGCGTTTCTTCCATTTGGTACATTTTGTCAAACAGTTCATGGATGAAATATTTGATGTTGTACTGGATAGAGGGGGGTTGGACGCACGATGAAGCCAGAGCTTGGCTCCAGGCTGGGCAATCGATATCTATCCGAGGTGACTTGCATTTACAAAAAATGCTCACTTTTTTCTTTCTCTTGTATTTGATTGTATTCGAGGGAAAATATATGCCTCATTCTAACCGTATTCTTAACCTGCACCCCTCAATTTTAGGAGCAACTACACATCCCTAAAGTGAGATAATAAGATTCAAGGTAATTTTACTAATCGTGTACTCAGATATTTTTTGAAGTTTGAATTGTAGTTAATATATATATATATTTACCCATTCAAAGATTTACTATTCTTTTATTGTATTGATATATCTGTATTGATATATTGTCAGGAAAAAATGTTTGTATGCAGGTTGATAATAAAGGCCTTATATTGGAAACTGCAGAGTACGGCATTCCATATCCAACTAGTAAATAGATGATGGTTTGCTCTGAATTGGGAGATACAATCACAAGATTTTATTATTTGCTGACAGGAATAGATTGTATAAAATTAGATGTTTTTTGAGGTGTAATTAACTAGTTTTATTTCTTTTTTACCATACATATTGGTGTAACATTTGTTATATGTTTGAGGATGAAATAAAGTAGCTACAATTTTTTGTTACATAGTGTTAATATTTAACATTTTATGATTACATATAGAAATAAATACCCACGTTCTTCCTAAATATAATAATGATTGGATTTATATTTCCCACCTAACCGTGTTATTAGTTTTGAGGAAAATTTTACTTCAATCAAATTTAATTATTAATCAATATTTGTTTGGGATATCATTGGATTTTAAATTTTTCATAGGATGTATAATTTTTTCCACATGAATTATTATTGTGGAGAAAAAGTTTTCTTCATAATCATATATAATTATTGCATATTTATTTTGCAGAATAAATTTGTTGTTTACTCTCTATTTTGGGTGAAAATGTTTCTTCATAAATATTTTAAATTATTGGATTTATATTTCCCACAATAATTAATACCACTCATTTAATTATGGGAGAATAAATTTGACACTATATAATGGGAGTTAATATTTTCCAAAGTTTTTCAAACTATATATCTACTTTAACTACATAAGTGGGATTTTTTTTAACTCAAAATCAATGTTTGAGGAGAAAATCTCCACCCAAAATCAAACTCCCATTATTTAAATTTTCGTGACCTTCATAAACGGGAGTTTCTAAAACCCCCGATCTATTAGGAGATGGATACAATATTAACCCAAAATCCCTAAATTCTTCCCCCAATAATATAACATTTTTTTGTTGTGGCGGCTTCTTGTGCACTACAAGAGAAAGTGAATTTTGCTACCACGAAATTGCCACCGTACTTTAATCAGTAGTTATTTATTCTAAAGGCTACTGCTTTTGTATGCTAATAAATTCTTGGTTGCAATTGTGGCTACCATGTTATGGCTGGTTGCAAAAAAATTCATGTGGTAGCTATATTGCTACTGTTACATAAAATTGCTACCGTCAATAGTAGCTATACATTCTTTCATCTTCGTTGTCGGTGTAAAAATAATTTTACTACCAACATCAGTAGTTATAGTCTGAAACTGCTACTGACGGTTGATGCTAATTCAAATGTGGTGGCCATTGCGCTACTGTCAACCTGTAAGCAAAATTTATTTAATCAAAAGGCTATTGATTTTGCATGCTAATAAATTCTTGGTTGCAATTGTGCTACATTGTTATGGCTGCTACCATGTTATGGCTACCGATCTACCGATATTGGTAGCAAAATTACTTTTACTAAAACTACCGGAATGAAAAATAAAATAGCTACTATTGATGGTACTAATCTTATAAAGAGGTAGATATTTACCTACTAGCTAAAAGTTTAGCTACCATTGTTGTTGTGGTAGCACAAAAGCAACCACTTTGTTAATAACATCAAAAATCAGTAGCAATGTTCCAATTTAGATACCAATATCTATTATGCTACTATTTGAGCAATAGTAGCAAAAAGATTCTAATCAATAACTAACTAGCTACTATCTTAAAAGTTGCCACGACTATGTAGATAAGTAAAATTATAAAATTGCTACTAACACTTCATTGATTACGGTTGCTATTGTGCTACTATTTTGGCTATGATAACAAATATTTTTACTAAGTATCTAAATTGCTACTCTTTTAAGTTTCAAAATTGATACCGACTAATAATACTGATGAAATTTTAATTGATAGCGTGTTAGCATATAAGAAATGATAGCTAATATTCGCAAGTCTTATAACTTAAACGTGTGACTACTACTTAATTCAGAATATTAACCTATATCGTTGCTGCCATAGTGGAAATATTATTTTCTTATATAAATAAATTATTTTAAAGGTTTTTTCAATATAGTATCTTTAGTATATTTTACTTACCTTTTTAGCTATCGAAGTTTTAAAAAGAACTTTAAGTAAACAAAAGTTGTATAATTCTTAAAAATTAATTAAAACTACATACCAATACAGGAATTTATTTATCATATAAGATATACGTAACATAATATATTTTTGATACTTATAATACTTTTAATTTTCAAAGACCACACGTATTAATAAAGCATAAAATAGAATACATGTAATAATAATTTAAAGTAGTACATATGTTGGTTAAAATTTACAAAATTAATAAATTAGTTTTCAAAATAATTTAAATTATTAAATGATATATGTATATAAATTTTAAAATTTGTGCAGTTTTATACATTTTACTATATAATTCTTTAAATTTATAGAAATCATATAAATTAAAAAATATGAAAATTCAATAAATAGTAACAATTTAAATTAGTTGACGTGTTGGTCAAATTTTGTAAAATAAATACATATATATATATATATATAATAATTTATAAATGTTTAAACTTTTTGTAAATGATATATATGTTTATTTTTTAATTTTATACATTTTTAAGCCAATATATACTTTTATTTTTATTATTTTGACCATATAAAATTAATGTTATAGTATTATGTAAATTAAAATATCAATATTAGTGAGACCTATATCTATTTTATTAATTTTTACATACCAAGGATCAGCACAAATTTTCATATATATTTAGAACATTCAATATCTATCCAGCTGAAACGGGGAAAGAAAACCCCTGTGGCCTCTACGTTAATTATTATCAAATTGTCTGCATACGTATTACAACCAGCTGAAAAGAAGACTGGAAAAACTACAGATCTAGCTAGACATAATGCTATTCGTCCTCAATCCTCACGGTTTAGAAAATTAAACTATGAAACTCATACAAAAGTAAAATATATCGTCAAAATCAAATGAACTAGCTACTAACTATGTGGTAAATAGTTTAGCAAGGGTAGGCGGCAGGAAGAGTACTAGTAACAACTGCCCAGTAAGGTGAGGACAATTGTGGCGGTGGTGGTGATGGAGACACCGCCCCTGGGTTACACTCAACATCGGCTGCGGTTAGAAGATAGTGACAGTACGGATCCACAACCACATGACCATGTTGAGCGCTCATCATCCCTTGCTGCGGTGCAGGAGATGTTAATCTAGTGCTGCAACCACTGCCTCCCCCGGAGATGGTGTGAAGACCAGAAGTGCTTTCCACCGTCTCTTCACCAGAGAAGTCCGTATAACCAGCAGCTGTGGAGACTTGCTGCTTGTTGTTATTGTGAACATTATTGTTCCTCGCAGCTGCTTGTTCCATTAACATTGCCCTTAAGGTCATCACCTATAAACGTTGAAGTATATAACTAATTAGAGCATTTTCAGCACCCTATGTAACTATAAGACGCTCGATTGTTCATAAATCATGTCGTACGTGATGAATTTGAAAGAAAATACGTCGACACCTCAAACCCAAAAAGAAAGAAAAAACTATATCCTAAACCTACTTAGGGTTTTGTTTTTTTTTTTCAAGATAAAAATAAAATGTTATAAACAAGGTATATGGCTTTCTGCGTACCTCTTCTTGGAGCTTTTGTTTCTCGTTAGAAATGGCGTCAAACTCAAGCTTAAGAGAGTCGTAAAGCTGCTCGAGCTGCTTGGCCTTCCACCTAGCTCGTCTGTTTTGGAACCAAACAGCAACCTGACGAGGCTGCAGCCCTAAGTCTCGGCCAGCTTCATCTTCCTGTCAGGATCCAGCTTTATATCCTCTTGGAAACTGTTCTCTAATGAGTCTAACTGGTCGTTCGAGAGCCTTTTCTTCTTGTCTGCTGCCAACTGCGCCGCGTGTGGGCTCATACTCATTGTCGTCATGCAACCCCCCACAGCATCTCCTCCATAGCCGTTGCTTCCGCCGCCTAACTTGTCCATTAATGTTGCCGGGTTCATCATATGGGGAGGAGCCACCATCATGTCCGCCGTGGACCCACCACCATGACAGCTACCTGATTGCTTCATCTCCATACCTTCATAAGTACAAAGAAAATAGATATTCATTTTGTTTTATATATCGGGCCGGGCGGTGACCAGTAGAGTTTTTTTTTTCTTCTCCAAAATAGTCGATTGAACAGAACACACAGAGAGATCAAAAACTGAAAAGATAGAAGATTTCATAAAAATGGTCACCTTGAAATGGATCGAGGTTGTAGTTGAAGAGGAAGTTGAAGGAATTTTCCGGTCCAGATCGAGTAACAAAACCGGGTCTACCACTACTAGTCATGTTGTTGTTCCAATCCATATTCATGAAGATCGGTTCCGGATTTGAGTTTATCTGCTCTGCTGTTCTCTAACTTTGATCTCTTTTTTTCCTTGTCTCACTTTGCTCCCAGTCATCCAGAAGAAGCTGAACCCCTCGCTTTTATATATATAAATCAGCTTGCCGGCCCACAGCATAAACTTACATATATTGGTCTCTATCTCTCTCCAACGAAGATGGACCACAGTTGCTAGCTATATAGGAAGGGGGATGGCTGCGGCTTGTCTCCATGAGGAGTACACTACTTGGTTTTTTGGAGCATGAAAGGGTTTATATCTGCAGTCTGTCATTTAGTTCAAACCTTAGATATGTACCTTTCGTGAAATAGTTTATGTTTATGATCAATTCATGCATTAAAAGAAAACCCTTTAATGTGGCACTACAACTCTATAGTTTTCAACTACCTAACGCTAACAATCAATCTGCACATTGTGGACTGCACACATTCTTAATTTAATTGTATAATTACGTCTCAAACCTGATTTTTTAATAGTGAATATATATATATAGTAAATTACTGAGAACCCCTTGAGGATTTGAGATATTGCAGTTAACCCCCTTGTGTTTATCATAATTATTGGTAACCACCTCAAGGTTAAGGTATCTTTGACTACGAGCCCCCAAACTATAACTCTGTTATTAGAATGTTAACCACGTGTTGAGCTATCAACTTAATCACATTAATAATACAGGCTGGACAATAAAATTGCTTAATTAACATCGTCTAACTCTCTCTCTCTCATCCCACTTTAGATGTATTTTTAAGGCCAGGTTGACATTTTTAGGAAAATAACAATACAAATTAAGTAGTGCTTTTTGTCTAATCTGACATTATTAATGTGATTAAGCTGATAGGTCAACACATAGTTTACTTCCTACTAACAAAGATACAGTTTGGGGGCTCGTAGTCAAATATATCTTAACCTCGAGATGGTTACCAGTAATTATGATAAACACGAGGGGGTTAACTGTAATATTCTAAATCCTCGAGGGGGTTCTGAGTAATTTAATATATTTATATATATATATATATGATTCATTTTTTTAAAGGGCTTAAATATATTAGAAGAGGAGGATTATAAGCTTACGAACATGAACAGAGCTTAACAGACTATAGAGCCCCAAGAGTTGAATAGGGGACATCACATGGAGCTAATCAAAACAGGCTTAAGGTCCCCAAAGACCAGAACCGAGTCCGCAGAAAGTGCGGCACCCCAAAATTGGGTACCTTGCTAAGGTCAACCTTATTATTAATGACATTTGGCTGCACAGCGAGAGAAGAAGCATTCAACCAAGAATGCACTGAAAGACCGGATGCGACTAGGACCTATTTTCCCTTGCTTTACGGTGGAACAAAGAGAACGAGACCAAACATGCTTCACGAACCTACACGCCCAAGGGGCAAAAACTGGAGAATAAATCTAATACAACGAAAGCTAACAAAAACATAGGTTAAAAAGCGTAAGAAAGCCCGGGGAACATGAGCAAGCTAAGTGCTCAACCTTATTTGTAAAGAAAAACATGAATTCCCTGGCCCACGCATGACTTCCAAAGACTCCTGCCATCCTTGGAAGCCATGGAGCGTAAAACACATTACTCCTAGCTCCCTTCAGTCGTGCCAAGAGCTGTCTTATCAGGATGAATCGGAGCTGGGTTTGGTGCCTCTCTCATGTGGACTAAATCTATAGTTAAGCCCGGTTCATTATTGACCGAGTCTTTTTTTTCCTTCTTACTATTCGAGAGCTTATTATATGGGATTAACGGGGATTCTTGTTGATCCTTATTCTTTAATATCCATTTTGCTAGTGCTATCTTGGGGAACAATCGGCTCCTTACCCCTAGTGGTCTTAGGTAGGGGAGCTGGTGGGTTATCTGATAGGCCTTTAGTACCCTGATCTGAATCATGAAAAGATATACAATTGCAAGATGGGACACCCAAGCATGAGGTGGCCATGCGAGGATCATTACCTGGATCATCCAATGTGTCCGATGATTTAGCCTCCGATGGATGCTTACGAGTGTTTCCAACAAGATCGCATGCAACCTTCCAAATATCCGCATTCTCCTCCATAGAGGACCGACACCCAATGCAAAGACTAGAAGCTCAAAGCCAAGAGCAGTAAGATAGACTCTTGCGAGGATAACAAGCTGACTGGGGCAGTCCTTTGTGGAGTGGGTGAAGAGACCGCATCAAAATATATTGGTGGTAACCTCTCGTATGTGATACGCAGTATATCTACATCGAAGGATGGGTTATTTATCGGCCGGTATTGTGGCCTTAAACCTCAAGTAATCACCCACCAAGCGGGTCGCTTCCTCACCAAACTCCATGAAAGCACTGAAACGGCAAGCAAGGTTACGCAAAAAGTCTTTGCTATGAAGAATCAAAGGAACGTCATGGACACGAACCATGATAGGGAAGTGGGAAAACTCATGAATCTGATGGGGCTCTTGCCTTGTATATACTCTAAAGAATCGAAAGGGCTTCATCAAAAGACTTTGGGCCTTGTTCAAGAACACATGGTTCATGTTGATCCGTTCAAATTCTAAAAGGAAGATTTTCCTTCCAGTCTGCCTAATCTTGAGGGATCCGTTGAGCTGCCATATCTTTGCAAGCATTCTCTCCATAACCATGATATCAATGCTACAGTTAGTAAGGAGATTTTCTAGCAAGCAGCGGTCAAATGAGGTTGTATGGTCATGCTCCATCAAGTCATCAAATGTGAAAAGGTGTTCCTTGTCTTTTGTGGGGGATAATTCCTCACATTGAGAGAAGAGGTCGTCCACTATCTAGTGAAACGGCGAGCCCATGGCTAAAGGCCGGGGGCGAAGTGAACTGAATGATTTATGAATCTACACTATGCTTGGGGTGGACGAAGGCGAGTGCACAATCCGTGAGATAGAAAAACTTACCCGATCGAGCTGGAGCGCTATAAGAGTAGAAAGGCAAAGACGACCATGGCGCAACAATGAGCCAAAGACTTGGATTACTAGCTCGAAGGGAGCGAAGAACAATTGAAGAATAGAATGTAAGGGGAACAAGCCCCACCTCATGCAATTCAAGATGAAGAGCCATAAATGAAGCTGACAAAATAGTCTGCTTACTGATGAAAATGAGAAGGAATACGACTGCATGAACATGTGGGAGAAACATTGCCCTCGCCTAAAGAGAGAAACGCAGGGTCCAACAACTAACCATATAGAGCTATTTTAAATAAAAGTGATTCGACAAAAGTTGGTAAGCTCAAAACATTACATATTTGATATTTGGAAATCTAGGCAGCTACAACGTTTTGGGAATACATAACCAAGGCTAAAAGTACAGAGCTAAACATGGATTCCTTCCCCAACATTCTCTTGTCTTGTGACAATTAACCTTATATTATACTCTACCCCACACCCAGAGGAAGCATCTTGAAATGCTACTGCAACATATATCAAATAAGTTACTACTACCAGGCAAGGGTTTACAGTGCTTGGCAGCTCTCCGGAGCAGGTTGTTTCCCTGCTCTCAGCAGATATACTCTCTCATGATAATAATTAGTTAAGTCCATTTTCATCAAAAAAAAATAAGTTACTACTACCAATAAACATTCCCACCCCTATGGGAAAGTCTTTCAACAATTTTTTTTACACCATAGGCATCCTGCAGGGACGGACTCAGAGATTGAAAGTTGTGGGGTCATTGATAAATAATAAAAATTTCTAAAGTTATTTTTTTTCTGAAATTTATGGAGTCAATTAAACATAAAATATCTATAATTAATATAATTAATTTTTTAACAAAAGGCATGGGGTCACGTAACACCCCTTGGGTCCGCCCTTGAATTCGTGCTTCACCCTTCTTTCTATTGTCTTTGACATGTAATTCGCCATTTTTAATGAGAGTCACTCACTTTCGTGAATTTTCAGGTAGTTTTTTAGTATATTTTTTTGTATTTATGTCCACTCAACCAGAATTTAATCCAAAGACTACAGTATTTACAAAAGAAGCACAATTAGAGGTAAAAGAAACTCATTTGCGACCATCAATATACTTAGCGTTTTCCCCGTTCAAAAATTCAAATTATGCTCTCTCCTCTCTCCTCTCAGCTTTTTCCCCCTTTTCCCATTAGCACCACCACCGCCTGCGGCCACCACTTAATCAACCGTCTCAACTGCCTAAGCTGCCACAATGAGCTCCACTAAACACCCAAACCAACCTAACTTAAGCTCCACTACCAACAGTCTAAACCAACCCAAATCACCTAAACAGAGACCAAAATCCGATAAGCTTAGCACCACAAAATCCAATTTCCACTAAATCCAAATCGCCCCAGCACCACAAAATTCAACCTGCACCTTAATCCAATCTCACCCCACCATTGAAATGAGCAGGCACTATACGGGAGAGGAGTCAACAACGGTTTTTATTGATAATTTACATGAAGATACCACCCTGGGTACTCGTGGGGTGCTTTCCATGCCTTTGGGAAGATAACCAATGTCTACAGGCCAAAAAAGCGAAGAATCGTCACAAATACCAGGTTTGCTTTTGTAGCATATGAATGTAAGAAGCAAGCATCACAAGCTATTTTGGAAACGAACGGTCTATGGATAGATGGTAGGAGAATATCCACCCAATTTGCGAGACCACTAGGGAGGGTGAGAAAGGAGTGGATACAACCAGAAGAGAACCCAAAACCTCTGATGAAGCATCAGTACCCCCAGCCAACAGAGAAAATAGCGAGTGTTCTACGCTCGGAAGATGAAGGAAAGGAGAGGATGTATCAGGGGAGACTCGGTGAAAATGGAGATATTGTAAAATTATCACCCTTAGAGCTACTCATTCCAAGGGTGGACAGGAGCGTACTGATTCATACTAGGAACAAGTCAAGTGCGGGAGGCATCCAGGATGGGTTATTGACATACAGAGGGGTGGAACATATTATAACTAGGACTGCTTTTGACTTTATCATCATCATCTTTCACAACAAGGAAGGATGCCAGAAATTCATAGACAATCAAAAAGGGAGAAGTGAGGAATGGGAAGTGAAACCGTGGTCTGATAATGATACCCAAGTAACCCGATGTGTGCAAGTCGCAATCAGAGGAATTCCCCCACGGGCCTGGTGCGAGAGGTCAGTCAGAAGTATACTGGAAAGACTCGGAGCAGTGGTGGAAATTGAAACATATATGGCTAAATAAATACCAGTTAATTTGGAAGTGTTTGTGACTATAAGAACATCCGCTTTCAAAATCCTGAACGAGGAAACTAGAGTAATCTTTGACAATAAAGTCTCTGTCGTTGGGGTAGTAGAAGTTTGGTCAGAGGAGCTTGGAGATAAAGTAGCAAAAGTAATCGCCAGACAAATCTCCTGTGGAAAACTGTGATCGGCCGAGCAGAGCAAGGGGCAGTGGAGGTATCAAACCCGAGGAAAGAAGTTGAACGGGAGATAGAAGTGGTCCGCTGCCCAATAAAGTCAACATCACAGATCGTTAGCAAGAGTAGGGCGGCGAGTGCAGCTGTGTGTGGAAAAGGAACAAACCAGATGATTTTACTGACCACAGATGGTCAAGTAAAGTGGAGAAAGGGATGCCTGGGGAAGTGGAACGTATTTGTTGAAAAGGACTTAATGGACAGATATGAACAAATCGTGGCAGGACAGGTGGATTGGAATATCAAATCAAACGCTGGGGGGATTGATTAACAGCACAAGTAACGACACTTAGCATTCGAGGATTCGAAACAGGGGAAGGAAAGTAACTCAGAGACCCCGGTGATTGTAGAAAAGGAAACTTCCACTACTTTGCTTACTTTTGAAAATTTGGAACCACAATACTAGATAACTACTGAAATATCCAGTGAAGAAACAAATCTTGGAGGCAGTGATAGTAAGGAGGAGAGATATCCTGAAAGTCCCCAGAGTGCACATCATCAAGAAACCATAGAAAGTATCACCGCAGAATCGCCAACAAACCAAAATGAAGGATGGCCTTCCCCAGTGAATGCCAGCTCCCTACAAGGGATTGACCTCCAGGTAGTTATTTCACCTGAAATGGTTGAGTCCCAGCCCTTACACAAGAAGCAGATATGTTCGAAAAAACCCAAGCAGTCGTTTCCCAAACCATCAGCCGAAGCAAGGAGGTGCTTCAAGTATGGAAAACGATTAGGCATAATATCCACATATCCCAGCAAGTCTATGGCTAACTTGGATTGAATCCTTAGAAGTAGCAGGAAACACAATCAAGCACAGAGGAGAACCTGACTAGATGGAGGGAGTCTCTACACGTGCCAGTCTACGATCGATATGGCAAGCAACTTTTATGTTCTCTATGTACAACATATGGCAGAGCAGAAATCGACTGATTTATTAGTATGAAGAGGTAGACTGGGAGAATGTGGCTATTTCAGTGAAGATACAGATCCTGGAGTGGTGTAGGAAGAAGATCTGGAAACCAAATCTGTTACTAACTCCTTACTCGTCCCCACAAATGTGAAGGACTTTTGAGATTGAGCCCTTCAGTTCTCGATTGTGTGCAACCATTAGACAGCAAAGTGTGATAGAGCCTTTTGTCTACGTATTATGTGATGTATATGTATCTCTTTTGTTTCTGTTTGCTACCCTAATGTTGTTTGTTATTTTGTTATGTACTCTGGCTGGGTAACAACCTAAGTTGTCTAAACCGCAAGGTTCTCTGCTACTGATGTAGCCCCTTTATCAAAAAAAAGAGACTACAATATTTACAAAAGTTAGTAAAGATATCGAATTTGTGTTGAGTGTTAAAAAATGTCATATCTTGAAAAGAGATTAAAATAAAAAGCTTTCTATTAATGTTGTGCACAAAAGTGGTCATATTTTGAAAGTTAAAATATCATACATTTTAAAGGAAGGGCAAAAATGAAAGATTTTACGTATTCAGTTTCATTTATAGAACATATGCTATCAACCATTTACTTTGAATTAAGTTCAGGTCTACATCAAACTCAATTTAGTAACTTATTTGCCAAGACTGTATATGGACGGCTTAGGAGTCGAATTGCGAACCTCTATAGTTAGCTCTCAAAGTAGTTTTACATTTGTTGCGCTGTTTGTGTACAATACGAAGATGTTTATCTCATATTACATACTTATAACTCACATATTGAAGATAAGTCCCAGTCTATTGTCTCTAAGTCGGTAGTTAGGGCAAACTAGCCGTTATAGGCGATTTTAGATCCTAGAGGTAAAGCACCCGCTTGTTTACTTACACGTCCTTACAGTTAATTGGTTGATTAGATCAAGAGGTGTGGTACAATAGTAGTAGAGACCATCAAGTTGTAGTTAGGGCATGTGCTCATTAATACTTACTATACAATTAATGTAACTTACAATTATAGAAGTATCGCCATCATGATCGCCACCGTCATGAATGAATATGCAGTGTTTTACTTGTACACTAAACGATCTCAACCCCTTTTTTGACTACTTAATCTGCTGATGTTTCTCGTCCCGGTATCGTTGCAACTTTTAATTAAGGTCTAACTCAATTGATCATCTGTCAATATAAATGTACATGGTTTACATATTGGTCTAATCACATGTGATCAAGCGAATGGCAGTGTTAATAAAACGTAAAGTTGATATCTAGAAATAGAAACGATGAGCAAATCAGTTTGTTATGAGACATTTCTTATATTGGTCCGTTTGAATTTGAATTCATATATATGTAAATGATTCAAACCCATTGTTTTGAAAATTCTGACAGAATTTCAAATTAATTACTTATCCAATTGCACGCATTTCAATCAACTAAAGTCAAAATAAACTTACAGGAGAATTCTATCTATATGTTATCTGAAGCGAGCTTCTCAATTTACTTAATTTCTATATGTATGAAGAATAAATAAAATAGTGGTAAGATTCTGTTTTGGGGTTGTAGCTGTGAAACAGTAGGAAGAGGCAACCCCACAAGCTAAGGCTGCTAAACCAAAGTTCGTATCTTCCTCACAATTTCATGGCCCCCTTCTCGCCTCTCCTAGGTTTTTAATGAACTTGCAGAGGTGAAGCAGCCAACAGATCTTTATTTCATGTTTGGTAGGGGACATATTACATGAATCCGAGATAGCGGTAATTTTCTTTTCCTTTTTTTACCATGGATTTTTCCTATTTTGGTTTTGGGCAATTCTGAGTTGCAGCAAACATTCATTCCAATCAGAGAAACAAAAGGATCGATGAAATGTCTCTTGGTAAATTTCGGCATATTATTATAGTGCCTTGAAATTTTGAACCTAGCTAGCTGAGATTCTGAAACGCCCTACACCCTATATTTTTGAAACATTCTTTATTATATGATCTTGATTTCCTCAACCTCCAGGCAGGGTTGTACTAGTTGTACGTAAATTGACTAGCACAAAAGGAACAAAATATACGAACCCAAAGAGAGCGGGAATCTGGAGCGTTTTTTGGGCTAATCATTTTATAAAAGTATCCTATTTTGTAGGCACATTTATATATATACTCCCTCCGTTAATTTTTATATGTCTTTCTAGCTCTTTTGGTTTGTTAAGATTTAGTTGTCATTTTAGATTTTCAAGACAAACTTTATTGCTTTTTTCCACCATTACCCCTATTAATAACAACAACTCCCAAGGAAAAAGATAGTTTGCCACCTTACACACACATTTACTAAAAAGAAAAAGTAAGGTTAGATGAGTCATTTTACCTCATTTCTTAATTCTTGTGCATACAGCCAGAAAGACATCTAAAAATTAACGGATGGAGTATATAATTAGGAATAGGAAGATGTGATATGTTTATAAAAAAACTACCTAACTAGGTTGTCTAAAATATAGCCATATTAAGAGGCTTTGGGTCTTATACTCAACTCTTTCAAATCCAAACATTTTTCTGTTTTTGCGGATAGACTTGATCTTCTGCACCACAAGTTTCAATAAAGTTTCGTTTCTCTTTCGCTATCTAGGTATCCCATCTCGGTTAGGAAGCACATAATTCAAACTTTATCCCGTTGATTAGCAATTTCGTAAGACCATCACCTTGTGGGATAGTAAAGTGCTCTCGTTTGCTGGTCAACTATCCCTCATCTGGAGCACTCTCTATGGTGTTGTTGGACTTTCGGTGTACTTGTGTCCTCCTCCCTAAGAATGTTATTAAAAACATTACTAAGCGCTTGCGTTCCTTTCTCTGGGCTGGGGATTGGGATAGTAGCCGCATCGCTCCAGTGGCTTGGAGTACTATATGCAAAAGCAAGAAGGTTAGGGCTCTCGGATTGAAGGATATTCATAAATGGAACATGTGTTTTGTGTTTAAAACCGTTTCAGCTATAGTCAATAACTTTAAGAGACAGTGAATCCAATGGATTCATAGTGTTTACTTAGGAAACCTTAATATCTAAGATACTACTTTGAAGGGGATAATTTGTGGGTTTGGAAATCTATTATCCATTCTTGAGGCTGATGGATCCAACAATGTGGTACTTCTAATGCTATGTCCCTCTTTCTATCCTATTCTCCTAGCCTTCGGGTTACTTCTGCTTCAAACATTGATGATGTATAATGAATTATATCAAAGCTCAATGGCATCAAGTGAAGTTTCACTATTCATTGTATTTTGTATGGATTTTGTAGTTCATATTACTAGATGTAATAGTGTGAACAAAATAATCACTTGAATATATAAATAAAATATCTCACTAATAGGGTAGACACAACATAAGTGAGGCTAACCTTGAAATATTGTAGATCTCACTAAACATTTTGTGTGTATGGTGCCTTACACTTCACATGTTCCCACATATGGATGGAAGTGGCATCTCAAATGGTTTTGATGAGGTCTCTTGATATAACCAAAATAGTAATATAACAAATGTAGAAATTAATTAATAATGTAGCCGAGAGAAGGAGGGGGAGCTCTCTCCTCTTTTCTCCCCTTCTTCCCCTTTGCCTCTTTCTTCGGTAACATGTAACATCTTCTTCCTCCCCCTCCTCTCTTATTTCTCATCTTTTTCTCCTTCAAATCACTCCTAAATTTTCTACAAATAAATTTGGTTTTTACTACCAACACTTTGATATCGTCAAAAGCTTCAAGATGAGCACAATCTTTTGTGCTTTTGGTGTAATGTCTAGAGTGAGTTTACTACTCTCGTCATTGCTCCGTATTCTCTTCAGCGACTTCACAACGTGCCGCCACTTCCCACCGTCTCCTTGTTGCCACACCTAGATGTTGCATGTTGCTTGTTAGGTTTCAATAAATTATGGGAGCCTAAGTTGCTCCTACTTCTATGTTTTTCCTTGATTATGTAATATTGTCTGAACTTATGTTGGTTCTTGCCTATTGTTCAAGGCTTTTTGCTCTTTGAATTATTCCTATAGTCTAACCAAAACGAGGAATGAGTGATATGCCTTGATTGTTGTAATTTGCCGGATGGCTTTAATGAAATAGATGACCTAATTTCGAAACAAATGTAGGAATAAATTATTACCTATTAAGTAAACATGTGTAGATGTCACTAAACATTTTGTGTGTGTGGTACCTTATAGTTACCGCCGGGGGGATGGGGGATGGAAGTGGTATCCCAAATGGTTTCGAGGCCATGTGAGCAAAATACTACAAAGTATTTAAAAGTAGTATATGATATAACTATCAATATCAGATATTCCTAAAATGCGTTTGTTGAAACATTTACATATGATATCCTTTCAATAGAGTAAATAGCTATTAAGTTTTAATTTCGCATAAAAAATGTGATAGAAATTAAAATTATAAATATTTACTATATATGAATATTCTTGTCTCCAAAAAGCAGGTTATAGAAACATAATTTGACTATAAAACATTATCGTTATAATTTCTTATCAGAACGGAGAGCATGGAGAAAGCGCTACACTAGAATATGGAGACAGCCACTTGTCGTGCTATGATTGGAGGAAATAAATAAGAAAAAAATGAAGTAAAAAATAGTAGATTTACGCGCGCGTTACGGGAGTTTTGTGGGGAGGGCTGAATGTGTTTTTGTTAGTTTGAGAGAGAAATTTTTTTTTTCAAAATGTTATAACTCACAAAATATAAGTGTAAAAATAAAAAATATTATACCATTGTTCATCATTTTTCGTGCTCTTCAAAACAAGATGCATCATGGATATGTTTTGATAAACTTAAAATTTTATATTTTTTGAATGAGTATATATTAGGTATTTTTCAAGTGAATCGTATTCATTAGCAAAATGAATATTCTTAAATAATAAAATGAACTTTATGCATTAACAAAATGAATCATAACCCCGGACACTCTAAAAACCACCCTAGAAAAGTTAAAAACGTCAAGGTATTTTTATGGTTTGTAGTGCAGGTAGATCCTAAACCCTGTACCACAAACCCTAAAAACCTGTCGAGTCAGTAACGACAATATAAAGTGTAGAACTAATAACAAAAGATTACCTCACCCCCAAACACCCTAAAAACCACCTTAGGAAAGCTAAAAACGTCGAAGACATTTTTATGGTTTGTAGGGTATGGTTTAGATTCACTTTTAAAAAACACAAAGGATTCAAGTTTGTGCTAGGATTAACTTTTACTAGTATTAAAACAAAATATTCACTTTTCTTAAACCTTTAATTCACCTTTAAAAACCCTTTGATTCATTTTTCCTAAACCTCTGATTCACTTTTCTTAACCCTTTTATTCACTTTAGTTAAAACAATCTCTGTTTACGAGAATCTCTTTTCTTAAACCTCTGATTCACTTTTCTTAAACACATGATTCACTTTATAAAAACCTCTGATTCACATTTCTTAAACCTTTTAATCACTTTAGTTAAATAATCTATGCTTACGAGATCCACTCTTATTACTTTGATTCACTTTGTAACAACTAGTGATTCACTTTTAAAAAACTTTTGATTCACTTTTCTAAAACCTCTGATTCACATTAGTCAAACAATCAGAATCACTTTAGTTAAACAATCTCTGAGATTCACTTTTAAGCAACTCTCTGATTCACTTTTTAACAACCTTTGATTCACTTTTTAACAACCTTTGATTCACTTTTTTTTGAACTTAAGATTCACAATTAATCTTAAAATTTATGTATATACAAAAAATAAAAATTTATCAAAACATATTCATGTTTGGTCATATTTTAAAGAGCTCGAATTATGATGAACAATGATATAAAATTTATGTTATTTGGACTTATATCTAATAAATTATAACATTTTAAAGTTTTATAAAAGTATAAAACATAAAAGGACAAAAAAAATAACAAATGACCAAAATAGCCATCACCACCTTATAATGTGGCGCAAGCGCTACCATCGAATTCGCGTTTCTTATTATGGGTGGGGTATAGATTGACAGACGATCGACGTTGTGGGCTTGCCCGTGTATAACTTGGTGCAGTCTGTCTATATGGCAATCCAGTCAGCTGCTGACTGAATTGTTTTGCTGACAGGGCTGTTTTTTTATATTAATTTCAATTAGTTGTAACTTTTAAAATATAAATCCAAAATAAAAAAAATTATATCATTGTTTATCTAAATTCAAGCTCTTTTTTGAATAAATGGATATATATATATTAATTAAGAAGGAATAGAAGTGTTAGATACCTGGAAGCCTCATATATCTGATACAAAGTGGGTCATTTAACTTGGTGCAGTCTGTCCATTTGGCAGTCCAGTCAGCTGCTGACTGAATTGTTTTGCTGACAGGGCTGTCTTTTTTTATATTAATTTCAATTAGTTGTAACTTTTAAAATATAAGTCCAAAATAAAAAAAATTATATCATTGTTTATCTAAATGCAAGCTCTTTTTTTTAATAAATGGATATGTATATATTAATTAAGAAGGAATAGAAGTGTTAGATACATGGAAGCCTCATATATCTGATACAAAGTGGGTCATTTCTCCCAGCCCTAGTTGTGAAACAAAAATAGCATAGAGCTAATTAATAACTATCCCGTCTAGGGAGAAAAGTAGCGTAAACTGACCAAAAGAAAGAGTCAGTACAACTTAATACATGATAAAAGCTTCTAGGAGCAGAGCACCTTGTCTAGCCAACCGAAGTCTGCGATGGAACGATTCATTTTAGTACAAATGGTGGCTTTAGTTGCCGCTTTCATGTCAGCAATAATGCTCTTGGGTTCTCTGGATTGGTTGGCCATGGCTCGCTTGCACCTTTCTATCCAGATATGGTAGACAACGTTGGCTACTGCCGCTCTCTTCACCAGATCCACCGGTCGATGCCTCTTGCAATAGCGTATAATCCAGGATGCACAGCTACAAAGACTTCTCCAGTAGGTGGGGATCCCCAGCCAGTCGCAGATCGTCCGCCAGATCATATAAGAGTACCTGCATTGGAAAAATAGGTGGTTGCTTATCTCTTGAGCACGCTCACAGAGCCAACATCTGTTAGCAAGACATATGCCCTATGATTGGAGTTTATCACTAGTTTTAAGTCTACCTTTCAAGGTTACCCATAAAATAAAGTTGGCTTTAGGGATGAACCAGTTATCCCAACAGACTTTGTACCATTGGAAGATCTGGGGAGGGGTGGAGATGTCCTTATAGAACAAGCTAACTCTAGGGCTGGGAGGGTAGGAGCTGAATAGAGATATGGCATCCTCTGGTGAGCCACATTGCTTCATCCACCAGTCCCTGGCATGAATGATAGCTTTCCAAGTCCAGGGATCATTCCCTTTAGCCGTAGCCGACCAGATGCTACTAGGAGAGGGTAAGAAGAGCTTGTGGATCCATTGAATCCATAGTCGCTCCGAGTCGTGAGCAATGGCTGAGATGGTCTTGAGAATAAAGCACATATTCCATTTATGAATATCCTTAAGGCCCAGCTCCCCCTTTTTCTTGGTATTTGTGATGCCGTTCCAGGCCACTGGAGGGGTGGCATTAGTGTCAGCCTCCCCCGACCAAAGGAAGGACCGAAAGTAGTTAGTGACTCTTTTGATGACGTTTTTAGGGATGGTAATGCAGGAGGCCCAGAAGCCAACAACGCCAAAAAGAGTACTCTGGATGAGGGAGAGTCTGCCTGCAAAAGAGAGGGATTTACTTCCCCAAGAGGTTATTTTTTTCCGAATACTGTCGATGAGGGGGTTAAAATCCGCTGCTTTAGGCTTCCTTGCAGTGATAGGGATGCCTAGATATCGGAATGGAAATGAGCCAAGATTAAATCCCGTAAGGTGCACAAGGGATTCCGTAGTGGTAGGGTTGACCCCTCCGAGAAATATATCAGATTTGGAAGGGTTAAGCATGAGTCCTGAGGCCTCAGAGAAGAGATTGACCTTGTTGAGCATGGTATTTATGGAGTTTTGGTCACCTCTACAGAATAAGAGGGCATCATCTGCAAAGAAGAGGTGGGTGATTTTGAGAGGTTTGCAAGAGGGGTGATAGCTGAAATTTGGATTGGTAGGGAGTTGGTCTAGCAACCGAGACAGCATGTCCATAATAATCGCAAAGAGGTAGGGGATAGGGGATCACCTTGGCGCAGCCCTCTTTCCCCTTTGAAAGATGCCGAGGGAGTCCCATTTATGTTGATCGAGAAGGAGGTGGATGTGACACATTGTAAGATCCAGTTGCCAAAATCCGGGGGGAAGTTTAGGAAGGAGAGAGTGTCCTAGAGGAATCTCCAGTCGACAGTGTCAAAAGCCTTCCTGATGTCCATTTTCATAGTACACCGAGGAGAATTGTTGGCCCTTTGGTAGTTTTTCATAAGGCACGAGCAGAGCTGGATGTTGTCAGAGATGAGGCGCCCTTTAATAAAGGCCCCTTGGCTGGGATTTACAAGAGAGGGGAGGACGCTCTTAGCCTATCAGCCACAATTTTGCTAATGATTTTATATAGAGTATTGCAACAGGAGATGGGCCTATAGTCTCCTGGGGACGAGGCATTGTCTGTTTTGGGAATAAGGGTGATAAAAGTGGCATTAATTTCTTTAAGAAGCTGACCGCTATGGAAGAAACTTTTAACGGCTCCACAAATGTCCTCTCCAATGATGTCCCAGGCCGCTTTGAAGAATTTAGCCGTGTAGCCGTCCGGGCCCGGGGCTTTATCATCCCCGATGGAAAAAAGGGTTGATCTAATGTCGCTACTCTCAATTGGTTGGGTTAATAAGGTCCATGAAGAGCGGTCAAGAGTTCTGACATTGTCCAAGTTAAAGTCAGCCAAGGAGCGCTGGAGGGGAGTCCTAGAGCCTAAAGTATGACGAAAGTGGCTAACCAGGCAGTTTTCGATGTCGGAAGGGGACTGGAGGGTCTCCCCAAGATCATTCATAATGGACGCAATGGAGTTTTTATTTCTCCTGGCCTTAATGGCTCTATGAAAGAAGAAAGTATTAGAGTCTGCTCATTTAAGCCAGCGGGTTTTCGAGAGCTGGCGTACAACTTTAAAATTTTATATTATTTATATCTACATATCAACCATACTTGATTCACCATATACAGTTTAAACTACACTATACAATAATAATAATACACTAAAACAATAATAATTCATTATATGTTTGAAATTGGTATGTTAGAAAAATATATGATTCATTATATAAGACCTAAAATACATCATATAAATAAATAATAATAATAATAATAATAATAATAATAATAATAATACATTACAATAATGATCCATTGTTAGTTTCGAAGTTTGTTATCTAATTCACCACTTGTTAGTTAATGAATCATAATATCAATTTTAATGAATCCAAATATCAAAATTAATGAATCATATCTTCTACCATCGCAAATATATAAAAATAAAAAAATTAAACAATAATGTAACACAAACAATATTTGGTATGTGAAAAATACATGATTCATCATAGAAAGTTTAAAATACACCATACAACAATAATAATACACCACAAAATAATAATAATTTTTTATCGATTTCAAAATTTTTTATTTAATACACCACTTATTAGTTGATGAATCATAATATCTAATTTAGTGAATCATAATATCAAAATTAATGAATCATATTATCATTTTAGTGTCTCTCATACACATGTAAAAATAATTTTTTTTCAAAGTTGTCGAAATATATCCATGAATGGTCTTGTTTTGAAGAGTTTGAATTTAGATGAACAGTGATATAATTTTTTTTAATTTTGGACTTATATATAAAAAGTTATAACCATTTAAAATTATTATAAATTTTTTTCCCACCATATATGCCACATCAGCAGTCCACTTAAGGTTCGGTGCAAAATATTGTGCAGACTGTCCGGTCCATCCAATTTGCCATAGATTGATTGGTAATCGACGCATATGCTCGTTGCGGTGTTACTTTACCATTTAAGTTACATTTTACTTTTTTTTTTTGAAATATCACCAAATGATACTAAGGGCATAATCAGTAATTTACTCTATACCGTCTAACTTTGAAACATTCACACCATTAAGGTTGAACATAAATTACTATATGTCATTTAGATTACCATGCCACACCGAGTAAGAATTAAGGGCATAATCAGTACTATATTGTCTGATCTTCAATTAACAAAAGATATTAAATGACAAATTATACCTCTAACTCTTACTCAGAGACATGGTTTGAACTTTAACCATCTCCCAAAACATATGGTGAATTATGTCAAAACTCATTAGCATTTGGTTAAATTTCCTTATTTTTTAAACCAAACTTTTTTTTTTATAAATGACATTTTTATGTCAACACCTACTCAAAAACAATTACAGGAACTAGAAATAAAATACTATACTCTAAGCAATATGTGGAAAAAACAGGGTTGAACACGCCTGTTTTCCATTACGTAAGGCAGGCGCACCCAAAATATTCATCAGTGGTATATTGGTAAGTACCCAATCTGAATAAATAAAAAATCATGATGTAGCTAGGTATGCACACACAGCAGCACATGACATTGTAGACCGGCGCTACAATGCAAGGACGGAAGATTGAAAAGTGAAGTAGAAAGATTTGAAGAAAAACAACCACAGCTGGGCAGGTAGTGGCTGGTTAAATTAAGGTGGTCCGGTTAGATTGTACCATTTAATAATACAAAGGCGCATTCAAAATCAGTAAGGGCGAGGAGCTGGGGTATCCGTATCACAACAATTATTTATCTCCAGTGTCTTTTCTTCCTAGATTTCAGTTTTATTACCTCAGTCAACTCCTACTCTCGTTTGACTCTTTCATGAAGACCGCAGCTAGGATTTTCTGTTACCATGGGTCCATTGAGCAACTGTTCTAGCTATATGAAGGGTTATATAGAATGGGGAGGTTACTTTGTCCCATGCATATTTATGTTGAATTGAATTAATTTTTAGATGAAGGTGATGGTGATGGTCTAAAGATTTTTATTAGGCCCCGTTCAATCAAACTGAATGTGTTTCATCCAGCTTTAATAATTAAGCTTGTCCACATGTCTCTCCATGATTTGTCTAACTCAAAAATAAAGGCTCATTTAAAGACACTTGTTCACCTTCTATTGATTAACTAGAGTCAATATGTTAACCATATGGAGCTGAACCACAAACGTGGCTTACCCCACGTTTCACCGAACGGCCCCTTAGGGGTAGTTCGCGAGCGACCTTTATGCAAACGCGGCATTTGCTGCGTTTGTATAGAGCTAATCTCTGTGAGAGGAGGTGGGTCCAAATAAAAAGAAAAGTAAAACGTGGTTCAATAGTAAATCGACAGGTGTAACATTAATCTACATAAAATCATTTAAGCTAACTACAGAACGGGGCCTTAGTATATATGACACCGGAACCAGTAAAATCCACTAGTCATACAGTATGTAAGGAAATCGATATACTGTGTCACACATCCTTAACCATAATATGGTAAATTAATATTACAACTCATGAAGAGATTCGATCAACTGGATAACCATCTTGATGCAGACTATATATAATTTAACAGAAAAGTTTCACCTAACCCTAGATAAACCTCTCAATCAAGACAAAAAAAAAAAAAGACAGAGCAGCCCTTGGCTGCCTCTACAACAACAAAAACCCAAGTGGTCCGTCTGTCCTTTCTCCACTAGATATAGATATAGATACTCTCCACACAACAGAATGTGCAATTAATGATATATGCCGAAAGTAACCTATACAAGGAAACGGTTTAGTATCACTACCTTTCACGGAAGAACAAAACACGGCATGACCAGGAGAATTAAGGGAGGAAAAATAGCAGGAAAATACTACTACCGACTTAAATTTAAAGAAGAAAGGCGCGCGCGCTAACTAACACAAAGAAGGGTGTACGTGGGCGGCGCTACTTCAAAACTAAGAGCAGCTGCATTAATATGTGCATATACAGGACAGCTCCTTCCCTCTAAGCTTACCAAAAACAAGACATACTTCGCATAGTACTACTATCACTGTCATAAATGTTACTCTTGATTGCCTACCCGTCAATTATTGTAAGGGATGTACTACTATATTAAATTACTACCGCTCAATATGAATATATGATTAATCTAAATCCTAAACAGCAAGCGTATTTTATCTTTCATGAATGTCTAAACAAATCTTGTGCCAAATTCTTGTATGCAAAATATGTTTAGCACTGAACAGCTTTGAACTTATATGATTTGATCTTCAGATTTATCACTTTCAACAAGTATTTTCTAACCTCTATATTTGACTCAAATCTGAAACCTTGCACAAGATTTGATTGAAACCGAAAATATTTAAATATACCCAAAACCATATTGATCCCAATAAAATTAGATGAAACTTTTAAAGTTTAAAATAGTGTAGGGTTTAAAGTTTGTGGATGTATAAGGTTATGGCTGCGTTCGATGCGCGCTTGAATTTTTTTTCCACATTAATGTGACAGATGTCACTTGTTTATTTGCTCATTATTTGTTCTTGGTCCCATTAAAAGTAGAATAGTTGTCCACCATTGGTTAACTCATATCTGACCACAGTGACATTAAACTGAAGGCACCATTTGATTTTGTTAAAAGACTGAATAAATAAATAAATTGTTAGTAGAATTCAATGAAAGTCACTATGTTAAGATATTTAAGTACAAATCTGATTTACCAACACTATTTAATTGTAAAATAATTTAAATATTCATTTAAAATTCAATAAATATATTGATGTTCTGGATAAAAATAAATCTTAAAAAAAAAACAAAAATTGTACCCCATCGCCATGGGAAAGATGTTTTGTTTGTTTGGTACCACGCTGATCAAACAATTGTCTCCCCTTATTAAACATTCTTCAAATCAGCATTTGTTGTACTCTTTAATCTCCATCACCTAGGTCCCACCATTCTCATCTCCATCTCCTAGTATATCAGATTCTCAAGAAATACTCAATACGGTAAGTTGCTTTGTTAGCAGCACAAGTATAAATGAACTGTCAACTCTTTGGTAGCCGTAATACGTGGAAAGTTACCTGGTGACATGCATTATGAGGGCCCCTACATTCAAGGGTCGTTTTCTTCTTCTCCGTTTTTATGCTAGAGTTATTCCAAGTACGTATAAAACAGAGAGATTTTTTTTCCCCTGTGAATCCCCCGTGAATCCGTAACTCCTGACCGACCAACTAATCCCCTACTCATTTTTTTCACCTACTCAAATGTCCCGGTAAAACTAAATACAATAAGAATTAAATAGAGGAAGATCAGCGTCAGTGCTGTAAGATCGATCTTTTCATTTTTTTTAAGTAAACAGCGGATATATATTAATATTAAGAACAGAGAGCGCGTACAATAGCAGGAAGTCAGAGGACTTCCAGCAATTTTCTAGTATGGTTTGCTAGGTTGTGAGTTGTAATGTTGTCTAACTTACTAATGTGAAACCATACAACATCAGCAAGTGGTGCTAAGTGAGCTAAGGAAGCATTAATTAGTTCCTTTGTGCATTCATCCAAACCCGTAACCTTAAAATCAGAGATGTAGTCGACAATGCTTTTGCAATCTGATAAGAGGCGTAATTGTTGTTGATTTTTGATGGAAAGAATCGAATGATATTACAAAGAGAATCGTTACAGAGATAAACTAACAAGGGTTACTTATATAGAATAAGTAACGGAAGCTAAAGACTGAAGTAAAAGACCTCTGTAAGCTTTGCTGCCATAAGACTACTGAAATACAATACTAATATTAACACTAGTATCCTAACACCCCCCCCCCCCCCTCAAGTTGAGAGGTTCTTGGAAGAAACACTCAACTTGCTAAGACCTTCTTTGTGAAGAGGTCCACTGAGAGACTTGGTAAGAATGTCTGCTGGTTGAGACTTAGTATGAACGTAAGAGACAGAAACTACACCATCTTGCAGCAGATCACGAATATAATGGACATCAACATCAATATGTTTGGTTCTCTGGTGAAAAACTGGGTTTTTGGATAGGTGAATAGCAGCTTGACTATCAGACTTTATAGGGACTGGTGTGATGCCTTTAACTCCCAATTCATGTAACAGCCTTGTGAGCCAAGCTATCTCAGTGCAAACTGCCCTCATAGATCTGTACTCTGCTTCGGCGGAAGATAAGGACACCGTCGATTGCTTCTTGGATTTCCATGATATAAGACTGCCTCCAAGAAATATGACAAATCCGCTAACAGACCTTCTAGTCAAGTGGCATCCTGCCCAGTCAGCATCGCAAAAAGCTTCAAGTCTGTAATCCTCATTTCTTCTCAATATGATCTCGTAATCCGCTGTAGCCTTGAGATATCCAAGAGTGTAGTAGCTAGCTTGAGATTGTCTACTGTCGGACTATGCTGGAACTGACTCAAAAATTGCACAGAAAAAGCGATATCAGGCCTAGTATTGCATAAAAAATTCAGCTTACCTACTATCCTCCTATACAGAGAAGGATCAAGCAGTCTTTCACTGTTGTTATGCGGCTACAAGCCTGAGGAAGAGGACTGGAATGAATTTAATATTACCACTGTCAAACTCTTTCAGCAAATTGTCAACAAAACGCTTCTGATTGAGAATTATACCGTCATCAGTTCTAACAAACTGAATACCCAAGAATAAGTTTATCAAACCAAGATCCTTAATTTTGAAAGAAATGTGCAGAAAAACTTCGAGAGAATTAATTTCAACTAAATCATTCCCTGTAATAGCAATGTCATCAACGTAAACAATTAGGTAAACACACTGATCACCTCGGACTTTGTAAAACATGGAATAGTCATTCTTGGACTGGATATAACCTCTGGACCTTAAAGACGAATTGAGCTTTGCACTCCACTGTCTTGAGGCCTGCTTCAGACCATACAAGGACTTTCTTAATCTGCACACTTGATTAGCCTTATCAGAATGTAATCCTTTAGGCAAAAGCATAAAAATCTCCTCATCTAAGTCACCGTGCAAGAACGCATTATTTATCTCCAGTTGATAAATGGACCAATTGCGTTTTACAGCAATGGCAAACAACACTTTAATAGTATTAAACTTGACAACAGAGGAGAAAGTTTCAAAGAAGTCGATACCTTCCTTTTATGTATAACCTCTAACAACCAGACGCGCCTTGTATCGTTCAACACTTCCATCTGCCTTGGTTTTGACCTTGAACACCCATTTGCACCCAATGGGCTTTTTCTTGGGAGGCAAGTCAACAATCTCACATGTTGTTAAGCTCTAAAGCATTGAACTCTTCGTTCATAGCTTGTCTCCAATGAGGGTACTGATTTGCATCCTCAAAACTCACCGGTTCATAGTATGCATCTTGACTTTCCATGTAAGCAAAACCTGGAACAGAAATAACTTTCTTTTCCGCTGTAACAGTCAAGGATGTCAGAGTATGCATACAGGCAGTGTCACTGATAGCAGAAGTACAAACATAATCCTGTAAATGAGTTGGTAGCTTAACCTGTCTACCAGACTTACTAACTTTCATCATCGCATCATATGATCCAACACATCAGAATCTGCTTGATTCAACTGTTCATGTAAACCATGATTTACCTGGTTAAAAACTTCAGCTCCATTTTGGCTACAACCAGTAGAATTTTCAGAACTGTTGAAAGTCTCGGAAAGGTTTAAACAATTAGTAAAGAAAGGAAAGAAATGTTCAACAAACTTTACATGTCTGCTGACTTTTATATCACCTGAACGAAGATCCAAAACCTTATACCCTTTCGAGTTGTAAGGGTAACCAATGAAACAGCAAGGGACACCCCTTTCCTGGAACTTGTCTCTGATAAGATTTTCAGAACAAAAACAAAGGCATCCAAACACCTTCACATTATCAAGAGGAGGATCTTTATTATACAGAAGGAAATAAGGAGATTTACCATTTAAAAGTTTGGAGGGAGATCTGTTTATCAGATACACTGCAGTAAGTAAACATTCACCCCAATATATCTTTGGCAAATTAAACTGATGCATTAAAGAGAGCAGTTTCCAGGAGGTGTCTATGTTTCCTCTCAACAATACCATTCTGTTGAGGGGTATAAGGGCATGACACCTGATGGATTATGCCAGTTTCGTTAAAAAAATGTTTTCCCTCTGTGCTAGACCCCATTTCAAAAGCGTTGTCAGTTCTTAAAATTCTGACAGAAGCACCAAACTGCCTCTCAACAACTTTAATGAACTGTTTTAAACAAAAGAAAGCTTCAGCTTTGGTGGTTAGCAGATACACCCAAGTGGCTCTGGAAAAATCATCTACAATAGTAAGGAAGTACCTATAACCATCGTGTGTTTCAACATTATAAGGCCCCCAAACATCCCCATGAATTAATCAAAACAAGCACCAGTTTTGATAGAAGACCGAGGAAAAGACAGCTTAGTCTGTTTAGCCTTAAAACAAGTTTCACACACAAATCTGTCACAAAGAGAAGATTTACCACCTATTAGCCTTTGTATCTTATTCTGTGACAAATGTCCAAGACGCATATGCCAGAGTTCCAAATCATTCCACGAAGAGCAAGGAAGAAAACCATCAGCAGAAATATTCTTATTAACAGAAACATTATCTGTGGGAGCTGTACAAAACTGTTCTACAGAACCCAAAGAAACATTACAATTTCCAGTCTTAAACTGCAAACTATGACAAACAGCATCTGTTTTGCAAAAACTATCTAAAGAATTTCTAATAAGAACGTAAATGCCATTAGATTCTCTACCAATCTCCCTTGGCTTCTTCAGAGAAAGGCCCTGACAAACACAAACACGCTTTGTGAAGGACATAGTAACATCAATCTGTTTAGAAAACCAACTGACAGACAGTAAGTTGTACTTAAACTGAGGTATATAGAGAACATTCTTTAAAACAAAAATGTTTCCTACCTTCACATCACCCATGGTGTTGACAAACTTAACAGAACCATCAGGTAATTCAATCACTACTAGAAAATTGCCATTTACCCACGGAAAATTACCCACGGGTTCATGTCGTAGGTGTTTTACCACGGAATACCCACGGACACCCTACGGTTAAGGTGCGAAGAAATATTGCAACAGGTTACCCACAGAATAACTACGGGATACCCACGGAAATATTTACCCACGGACTTTCCCGTAGGTAAATATTGTGGATAGTGCCCGCGTTGATGGCGCCATTTGGCGCTAAAATTACCCACGGGACTATTCCGTTGGTAAATATTGGAGGTAAAATTTCCCACGGGACTATTCCGTAGGTAAACATTGGAGGTAAAATTTCCCACGGGTCTATCCCGTAGGTAAAATGAGATGTACTTATATAGTAATTTGAGTAATTATTTACCCACGGGAAGAGGTCCGTAGCTAAAAGAGATGAACTATACCCACGGGAACGTGCCGTAGGTAAAGTATTATAATACAACTTAAAAAAAAATCTGGAGCACATATTTACCCACGGGAAGTAGTCCGTAGGTAAATAAATTAATATATGATTAATATGATACCCACGGGTATTGGTCCGTGGGTAACTGCGATAAACTATCGAAACAACAAATTCGCCATGTGTAGATAATTATTATATAATGCGGTGAGTTAAATCTGAAATCTGCAATTACCCACGGAAACAGTGCCGTAGGTAAACGAGATGAACAATGCCTACGGGGTATCCGTAGGTAAATTATTGTAATATAACTAGGTTAAAATCTGGAACAAATAATACCCACGGGAATTAGTCCGTAGGTAAATAATACATAGCAAATAATTACCCACGGGGAGTATTCCGTAGGTAAATAACACTGATATAAACTATACAAAATTACCAACGGGATATGGCCCGTAGGTGAATAATATGACATTTATTTACCATTAACATGTCTATCGGTGATAATTTTCTTCAATTTCAAGCTCTATTCTCTCTATTTGCTCTATTTGCTCTATTCCCGCCCTGAAGCTTGAACTCTGTCTCTGCGATACGTAACCGTGGCTCACTACACTGATCTGCTTCAAGCTCTCCCCAGGAGTCGTCGATTGGAGGAGTCCCCAAATCATTGCCAGGTAAACCTGCCTCTTCCTGCTTCAGTTCATCAATTTCATCGCGTATGTATGAACCCTAGACTACAAATTTTACCGTTCTTTCTTCTTTACCCTGTAAAACCCCTCCTCTGGTTCGAACAAAGAAAGAAACGATATCTAGCCGGAACCCAGATAACGATGAGAAGGATACAAACAAACGGCGGATTGGCAGAGAAAGAAAGATGACGGACCCGTCAGTGAAGGGTTTTGCGCCTGCCGTGTTGCCTATGCATATCAGTCCCTGAAGAAGACGACAGTTTAGGGACTATTCTTTAATTGTTCTAGCCAATGTGGGGAGTGAATCTCGACGGACAAGAGACGTATCTCTTTTGTAGCTTGTAAACCACATCAAGCCCTAGCTGCTGTTCTGTGAATTTTTATAGTTTGCGCTTCATTTTTATACCACTCTCAGCCTGTGAAATTTAGAAAGTCAGAATCTAGATGTGTGTAGTTCTTCTGTGATTTTTGTAGTTCTTCTCGTATAGACGTTTTACTGCCACTTCTTGCCATCTTTAGTTTACAAATATAATATTGAAGATAGCTTGTTCTTGGTGCGACACAATAGATATAGAGATAGAAGAGGTGGAGCCTAGGGAGGGATTTGAAGACTCTCCAGAAGACCCTGCTGTTCAGACCCCCCAAAAATGGTATGTGCAGTGCTCTCTTCTAATTCAAAATTTTGTTTGCTTTTTTTGTAGACTATCAACGTGTATGAGGAGTGAAACCAAGCCAGTGTGTAGTGTAGGTAATCCAAATCATAATCTACTCATGTTTGATGGACCCTATATATCAGTAGTCTAGCACTGAGTTAGCAAAACTTGAACTTAATTACTATTGATTTGATACCGAGTATAGTGACTGGAGACAGACAGAAACAATGATGAATGAATTTGACAATTGACTTTATTAGGGCCGTATGAAGTCAAATTTGGGTACTAGCTAGATTCTTTTTAGTTATAGTCAAAAGACCTATATATGTTTGGTTTTCAAGGACATCGCCAACAAGCACTCTGTCTCCTTCGTTATCTTCATACGCCAAAGTATACTCCCCGTTTCTGTCCAATAAACCGTCTAATTTCCTTACCTGATGATTATCACTTTCAATATTGCTTCCAGCAAGCAGCTGGGCAGGCAGGAATATTAATAAAGTGTATACTTGATTAAAAACTCCAAAACATAATTAGGATAGTAATTAAATAAATATAATTGTATACCTGGAGCTAGTAATATACCTCGGAAGAGGTGGTCGACAGCAGATGAAAGTGATTGGTAATTATGATGTGCTTTGAGGTTCAGTTTTCTTCCTATAGGAAACCTTCCATATAGATCTTTACATACAAGCTGTCGGAGGCAACCTCAAGCTTATTATTATTATCAATTGTCGTCATCATCACTTGATCTATTTCTTAATTTCCCGGTGTCCATGTCGTTGCTGATCCATCTCATTATTATGCTCATGAGTGGTGCTATTAATGTTGTTGTGATCATCACTACTAGTTTCTTCTGAAAACTGCTTATAATTACTTGCTGTTGTCGCGGCTGCTGTCATCACTTTCTTCCTGAAAGAATGGATTGGTGGCCATCCTATCGCTTTGTGTGTTGTCTGATCTTTGCAAGGATTATTCTATGCTGGTGTTGTCGAATTTAAAGATTTGGTGTAACAGAGGAGCTGTATTGGTTATGTTTATTTTCCAAATCTGTTTTATTTTCTCTTGCTTGTGTGTTGTCTGATCTTGACAAGGATTATTCTCTGCTGTACAAACCGCTCACGGTTGTTTCTGCTACATATGTAGTCTCTCTATCAAAAAAAAATTTAGTTCATTAGACGCAACAAGAAAAAAACCCCAACGAAGAAAATTGAAGAATCATGCCCAAAACATCTTTAGCAATAGCATCATGTGTAGTTTGACTTTCTTCACTCTTTTGACCGTGTACATACATACATACATATTTTTTTTAAAGAATACATAATCCTATATTTCACCGTATGTATGTAATTTTATATCACCGTCGCGAAAAGATATCAATTATCAGTGAAAGAGATAGCTAATCATGTTTACATAGATTGTTCTATATATTTCATTTGTGTCAGTGTGCAAGATGATTCATTTTGTTTTCATTTATGAGTTTCTTTAATCAATTCAAATTTGTTTCCTCGCACACGTATTAGGAAGGTATCTCTGAGCAATATTGTAGTATAAAGATATTACAAATTAATTAATGTCCCATTTGAATTTCATATTTATACGGTTTGATGAGCATAATAAATGTCCTTAGTCATTTCAACTTTTGATGTGGTAATTATATATTGGCAGAAAAGGAAAGAAAAAGAAACACATATTCAGCATTTTACAACTTTTATACGGCACACCCTATTATATATCCACACTGCATTGCTTAAAACACCCCAACCTTTCATCATTGTACTAACTATTTACACTTTCTTTTCCCTGTAAACAAAAACACCCCGAATTACCGTGTTTTGTGAAGTTAACAAATTATAATTAAGAACCTAGCTAAATTAAATGTCAATTCTGTTTTTCTGTTTGTTTTTTTAGTTTTATTATATTAGCAGCAGCAGTATCTAAGCGATCTATACTAGTATTTTTTATCATGCTCTTTAGTAACCCTGAAATATGTAATGACAAGAAAGATTTGATAACTTGGAATAAGTTAGCTATAATAAAATATTTCTAGCAATATATTTTGACAGAAAGATTTGATAACTTGAAATAAGTTGGCTATATATAATGAAACATTTCTAACAATGTCTAACTGAAACTGATTCACTAAGGTCAAGTATCTTTTGCATCTAATGTTTCAGATAATTTTTTTTTTGCACCAGAAGCTTGAATTTGCTCCAATACTCAGTTTCCAATTCAAACCATAATGAGCTATAACATTAACAGCATGATGCCATTTTATAATTAAATACTAAGACCAGCCAGCTACAAGCTCCTAAATCAGTAACTGGTAGAGCTGTAATGCTTATAGTTGTTGATGAAGCTGGCAGTTATAACAGAGCTGATCTCCAGCATCAACAGAAAAATTACCATGTTTTTTGTTCCTAATTTGAGCTGCTTCTAAATTACTTCTGTTGGTTTTTGTTCCTAATTTGAGCTGCTTCTAAATTGCTTCTGATATCTTTTCTACAGCGTTCTTCATCTCCCAGCTCTTCAAGATAAATATTTCTGAAGCTCCATCTTATCATCATCTCCACAGCCGAAACAACAGTTTCTCAAAGGTTGGTGCTCTCCCTTCTCTTGTTTTTTCATTAAGGTTTCACCTGTATGACTAAAAGTTATTGATAAATTTCCTGTATATTATGTCCATATGCTCGTATCTGATGTGCATTTAACTGACCTCATATAATTACTAAGTTAACCACTTTGAAAGATTGCCTCACTTTGGTTATATTATTTACAATTTAGATTATTTTGATCTTATTGTTCTTTGCTGGTGAGATGAACTACATTGGTATGCTTGTATACTATGTTCATCTTGTCTGTGATTAACCCCTTCATAAAGATGATGAACTACCCATAATTCATTGCTTAGTTATCAACCATCTACATCTATGATATACAACAATGCTTTATTACTTTTTGTTCTTTGTTTTCCTTTTCTTAATCATTCTAACATCTAACTTTATAAAGAAGATGAAAATCATAATTCATTGCTTAGTTACCAACCACCTACATCTATGATGTACAACAATGTTTTGCTTCTTTCTTGTTCATTTTTTTCTTTTCTTAATGAACACGTACACGTAGGAGAATATGAGGGCTGATAGACAGTGGATGTATGAACTAGTCCGAATTCAAAATGGTAGACCAACACAAGAGTGGTTGGCAAAGATTCAAGAATTTGCCACTTTCGCACTATCACATCCTGAATGCACGAGGGATGGTAACAAGATAAGATGTCCTTGCCCATTGAGCAAGTGCATGAACAAGAACATTTACTATGATGTTAGCACGGTGAAAGTGCATCTGGCAAAGAAAGGGTTCATGCCTGGATATTATGTCTGGAACTTCCATGGAGAGATGGAAGACTCTAGCAATAGTGTTATCTTGCCCCAAGTGCTTGAAACAAGGAATGAGCAACCCATGAACAACTTAGAAGAATGATTGTCGATGCAATTGGATCTCATTTTGAGGATGATATAAATGATGAGGTACATAATGACGTTGAAGATGAAGAAGTTGAAAATGAGTCGGTGGTAGAGCCTCCAAACCCTGATGCGAAAAAATTTTATGAGTTGATGGAGGCATCAAAAAAGAAGTTGTTTAATGGAAACCACTCACTCCTGTCATTGACAATTGAGTTGATGTCAATAAAGACAGATCATCAAGCGCGCCCAGGCTCTCATTGACCGGGTTTGTCAGACATACCACGATTTGTGGCCCAACGACAATGACATTCCCAAAGACTATTACAGTTGTAAGAAAACGGTCAGTAGTCTTGGTCTTCCGGTTGAAATAATCCATAGTTGCATTAACCACTGTATGATCTACTGGGGAGCAGACAAGGATCTAGATCATTGCAGGTTCTGTACAGAACCAAGGTACAAGGTGGCTGTAGATGGATGTAAGCGAAGGAAGTCAAATGTTCCTCGAAAGAAAATGCACTACTTCCCTATCATTCCAAGGTTGCAAAGATTGTATGCTTCTCCAGCAACTGCCAGTGAAATGAGATGGCATGCTGAGCACCAAATGGAAGATGATAAGATGTGCCACCCATCTGACTCAAAGGCATGGCAACATTTTGATGAAAAAAATCCTGACTTTGCCAAAGAAATTAGAAATGTGCGCCTTGGCTTATGCACTGATGGATTTCAACCTTTTGGCCCGTCAGGAAAACCTTACTCATTGTGGCCTATAATTTTAACTCCGTACAATCTTCCACCTGGCATGTGTATGAAAGATGAGTTCTTTTTTCTGACATGTTTGATTCCGGGGCCAAAGAATCCAAAAGGAAAAATTGATGTTTACCTCCAGCCTCTTATTGCTGAATTGCAACAGTTATGGAGTGTAGGTGTCAACACTTATGATGTTTCTAAGAGACAAAACTTTCAGATGCATGCTGCATTGTTGTGGACAATAAGTGATTTCCCTGCATACGCGATGCTCTCAGGGTGGAGTACGGCTGGCAGATTAGCATGTCCATACTGTATGGAAGATAGTGACGCGTTTACACTTCCACATAGTCGAAAACAGTCATGGTTTGATAATAGTAGAAAGTTCTTGCCGTGTAAGCATAAGTTTCGGAATGACACTGTTTCTTTCATTAAAGGAAAAAAGGTACGAAAGCAAGCACCACGGGTTAAGACCGGCGAGGAAATACTTGAAGAAATAACCCAGCTAGGTCTTAGAAAAGTGACTGAGTTTGGCTCTGATATAACAAACAGTGCCATTGCCAAGAAATGCGGGTGGAGCAAGCGAAGTATATTTTGGGATCTGCCATATTGGTCGACGTTGTTGATAAGACATAATCTTGATGTTATGCACATTGAAAAGAACTTTTTTGACAATATATTTAACACGGTTCTTAATGTCAAGCTAAAGACAAAGGATAACGAGAAGTCACGTGCTGAGCTAAATGATTTCTGTGCTCGCCCTTCATTGGCTTTTGATCCCTCTAAAAGGACTTACCCAAAGGCTTCTTATGTTTTGGATAAGGAGCAAAAGGATATATTTTGTGAATGGGTTCGAAATGTGAAGTTCCCGGATGGGTATGCTTCGAACGTGGGCAAATGTGTTGATATGACAAACAGGAGGGTGTTTGGTATGAAAAGCCATGACTGCCACGTTTTCATGCAAAGACTGATGCCTATTGCCTTTCGTCATCTACTTCCTCCAGTTGTGTGGGAGGCTATTACCGAATTGTGCCTGTATTTCAAGGAATTGACAATGACAACCATTCATGTAGCTAACATGAAACGTATGTCAAATGACATTGCGTTCATTTTGTGTAAATTAGAGAAAATCTTTCCTCCCAGTTTTTTTGACTCGATGGAACACCTTCCAATCCATTTGGCTTATGAGGCTGCTGTGGCTGGACCGGTGCAGTATAGGTGGATGTATCCGTTTGAGAGATACATGGGAAAACTAAAAAGAAAGGTCAAAAATAGGAATTATGTTGAAGGATCAATAACCTCTGGTTATCTATTGGAGGAGATAACTAAGTTCTCCTCGTTCTACTTTGGAGATGGTGAACCGTCATTCCGTTACAGGCTCGGAAGAAATGATGTTGATGAGGGGGTCGATGACAAGGATCCAGATAGAATCTCAGTTTTCAAAACTAGTGGAAGACCTATTGGCAAGGGCACCCGTTTGATCCTAGGAGGGGTTGATTTGGCAGCTGCCCATAATTATATTCTGTTGAACACTCCCGAAGTTGAGCCATATGCAAAGTAAGTTGTGCGTCAATCAATCACATTCAAATTATGTAATGGACATGTTATGCACATATTTCACTCTATTCCACTTTTCAGAATATTTATGGAGCAAGTTCACCAACATTATCCATCCATTGATGATGCTACTATGAACAGGAAGATGGAGCGAGAATTTAGGGAATGGTTCAAATCATATGTGAGGACACCTAAACCTTCATATGATTTAAATTTAAAATGTTCTTTACCCTTACATTGTGCATTTTTGTTTTGTTTTGTGTTTTTGAACAGTCCAACGAAGTTACAATCCCAAATCACTACATACGTAGCTTAGCACAAGGGCCGTTAAATGTGGCGACTTCTTATCCAGGTTTCATTGTCAATGGTTTTAAGTTTCACACAGTAAACCATGGAGTAGGACGCTCAACGACCAATAGTGGAGTATCCTTATGTGCATCCGCTGAAGGAAATATTGAGGATGATTACTACGGGATGGTGGATGAAGTCATAGAGCTTGAATATCCAGCTTATCCTATGAAGAAAGTGTTCGTGTTTAGATGTCAGTGGTTCGACACTTCACAAACTTCCCGTGTTATCCATTCACGATACAAGATCGTGGATGTCAAGCATACCAAGAGATTGTCATATGAAGGAAGAGAATATGAACCATTTATTTTAGCTGAACAAGCTGGACAAGTCTATTATTGTTCTTATCCTTCAAAAAAAAAGGATGTGCAATCTTGGTGGTCGGTGTGCAAAATTAAGGCAAGAAGTTCTTTGGACATGCCAGAGTCAACTTCAATCGATGAAGAGACTCTACCACTACAGGATGAAGAAGCTGATGGGATTGTTCCGCATAATTTCTCCCCAAATTATGATGATGTCCCCATTGAGCTGGTTGACATGTCAGGTGCTATAATTAGTGAACTAGACGGCACAGAAAATCAAGATGATGAGGTTGAAGACGTTGAAGAACTTGAAGATGAATTAAGCATCAATGATGACGATTTTGATTCAGAATAGATATGAACGTAGGACTATGATTTGGATTGGATATTGTACCTTTTATTCTATTAAACATAAGAGCTATACATGGTTATTTTTGTCCATATTTTATATATAGTTGCATAGCCCCTTTTATTCTATTAAATCATAAGAGCTATACATGGCTAATTATTGTCCATATTTCATATTTAGTCTTAGTAATTATTGTCCATATTTTATATTTAGTTAATTATTGTCCATATTTTATATTTAGTTAACTATTGTCCATATTTTATATTTAGTTAACTATTGTCTATATTTTATATTTAGTTAATTATTGTCCATATTTTATATTTAGTTAATTATTGTCTATATTCTAACTATCTACTTGTCAAAATAGATATGACAGGTGGTGCGATTCCTAGAAACCTTTTTTCTGACAAGGTAAGGGTAAGGGTAAGGGTAAGAGTAAGGGTAAGAGGCCGCATCGACCAGGTACTACGGGGACGACGACTGAGGGGAGTGATCAGCAGCCCAGTAGCCACACTTCTTGTAACGCTGAGCGTGCACCTAGAGGTTCAGGTCACTCCACTGAGGTTACTAGAGGAAGTCAACATACCACTCCCTCCCAGCATGATACCCCCATCAGGTCTCAGGATCCACAATTGACACCTGACTCAGTGTCGACACCTGAACCTGGGCCGACACCCGAGTCTCAGAGGACGGGTGATGACGATACTCTTCCAGGAGCCATTGCTGATGGTGGGAGTACATCTAGGACAGTAGTGCCGACGCAAACTAGATGTGGCTCTGAGACACCAGCTGAAAGTTCTCTCACTGACTCGCGGGTGTTGATTACTATCATTCCCGGGACCAGGTATGTTTAATATAATTGTCTATTTAACTTAAGATTTACGCAATGTTATATGTCTTCCTCGCTAATTTGATCAATCTTATTTTGTCTTGCAAGCACCCTGGAACCTATTAAAAATGTTGCCCAGTCAATGCGACGGATATTTGATAAGAAGTGGTTCCCATCGGGGTACGCTTGGAAAGGATTGTCAAAGGATGAAATGAGGTTCTATTTTGAGGAGTTCAAGGTAATCAAGTGCAATAATTTTTCTGTTAACTATGATTCACACCATATTTACACTAATTAACGTTTTGTTTATATGTGCACTACAGAAAATGTTTCGGTGGGATTGCAATGATGCATTGATCTACAATTGTTTCTGTGAAAAGGCAGCGGAAAGGTACAAGGAGGTACTGTATGAGTTGAGGACAGAGGGGAAAACGCGGGCCACAATAGACCCGGAAATCATCAGAGCATGGAAACAAGTGTGGAATACTCCAGAATACCAGGAAATGTGTCAGCGCAACTCAAGGAATAGACGTACGGAGCACGTACCTGGTGCTGGTATGTCAACCCACACCGGGGGATCTCGCCATTATATTGACCACCAGAAGTTAATGGTAAATGTTTGATTATGTTTTTAAACATGTATACTTGTTTTTCTTTTAAATTTTTGTTCACACATGCTCATGTCTATTGTATTCTACACGTATAACAACTAATAATTTTTTCTGTTTAAAAATTTCAAAGACACGTGACAGAAATGGGCAGGTTCCTGATGCCTATGAGTTGTTCCTTCACACACACAAAGACAAATGAACGGGGTGAGAAGGAATACAGCTGTGAGAAAGCTCGGTTGATTGGGGTAAGAATTATTAATAAAAAACTAATGTTGTTATCAAGTAATTCATAATAATATTTTTTAAACTATCTTGAAGGAGGAGGTTCAACGCCAGTTTGAATTGCAAACTCAGCAGCCCCGTGACACTGACGAAGCCGGCCCGTCTCAGCCCATTGATAGAAATCAGATATACTTCGAGGTAGTGAATGGGAAATCAAAGAAACAGCGAGTAAATGGCGTCTCAACCCCGTGCGCAGCACAGTACTTCCCCGACGCATTCACGAGCACTGCGTCCACTACTACTCCTTATGTGATGAAGGCGATAGAGAAGGCAAAGACTGAGATGGAACAACAGTATAATGCTCGTGCGAAGGCATTAGAGGATCAAGTAGATGAGCGGGTAGAAGCTCGAGTAACGATGCGGGTTGAAGAGCAAGTCAAGCTGAGGGTGGAGGCACTACACAATGAGGTCCAACAACAGGTGCAACAGCAGCTGCAGCAGCAGATGGCTGCAATGATGAGTAGGTTCCCGATGCCATGGGGGCCTCCACCATCCGGACCAGCTGGCCAGTCTGTACCTCAAGCTCCTACAGGATGGGGCCCTCCTCCACCACCCGGATCAGGGTACTATGGTGCACCTGGATCGGGTTACTGGGTTCCACCTGTGCAGCCTCATGTTGTAAATCCATCACAAGGTCTCTCAGCTTCACCGCAGGGTCTTCCAGCTCCATCACAGGGTCTTACAGCTCCATCACAGGGTGTTTCAGCTCCATCACAGGGTCTTTCACCATCCCCTAATGGTGATGAGACTGTTCAGGGTGAATGAGGGGGATGGGTTATAGTAGTAGCTATAGAAGAAACTGTTATTCATGAATCTACTAAAAGTGTTATGTATAATTAGTAGAGAACTTAGACGTTGTATGTACGTACTTTAATTCACTCTGACTTCAAAAGTTGTCTAGTTTCTATGTTATTTTGAGTGTTAAGACGAGAATGGCTGATTTGGTGAGCCACATTATCGTATGAATCCCTCCTATCCTTTCACTATCATCGCTTTTGCTTTTGATTGCTTGTTGTTGCAGCTATTCTTTCTTTGGACCTTGGGATTCTTACCCTTTTTTCTGCGCTGATGATTATTCTTTGTAATTGCAGAAACCTCAAGAATTGAATTGCATTATGAAGACGGGGCCATACGTGCTCTGCAGCTCGCTCACCAAATTAAAGACGGGGGCTGAATAACAGTTCCTTCCTGTACCGGTAGTATACTCAAACTTATCTTCGAATCAGTAGGTATTCATTACTATTGAAATAATTTTTCACGCTGTTGTTAAAGCAGCCTGATATTCGAGCTGCATATGCATGGGAGAACTCTGGCCGCTTTTTATGAAGAAGAAAGTGATCAAGGAGACTGATTTTTCTTGCTGTTACTCAGGTGATCAAAGTTGTAGATGGTGGTCTAGCTGATCAAGGTAACTATCACTTACCTATTGACGAGTTCTAAGCACTTTTCGATGTATTGAGAAACATAATCTTTGACTATAGTTCCTATGGACATGGTTCTACAAGTTAGTTATTTCAGGTGGTTGAACATTGCTATGTTAATGATTGTGTCCAAGCTTCTTCTAGTTAGAATTTTGGACTTCTGGAGAGAATATTTCATAGAGTTTTTCCCCTTCGGTTAAAAGTGTCTGATTATCAAAACAGAGTTCACGCAAGTAAATTAAGGGGCAGAGACAAAAAATTATAGGAAGCAACCAGGCTCACAAGGCTCAGATTGTTGTTTAAAAGTGACTGATTAATCAGTTCACCCCTTCGGTTAAAAGTGACTGATTATATTTGTTCGTACTAACTTTCATATTACTGTGCAGGTTCACAAGGCTCAGATTGTTGTTTAGTTACTGTAATAAGAGTTAATGTGGTGCCAACCAGATTGACAAAGCCTTCATTATCCTACCGGAAGGTGGGTTCTCACTTGTCAGATGGAATAATTTTGTTAAGTTTCAATGGTTTAGTTTCTAAAGTAAAAAACAATGGTTCTATACACTTGCTGTTGCAGATTACATAAGCCTTGTTAGCTTACAAATATGAGATCTCTGGTCTAGTTGTTGAGGATGTCATGTTCATCTTGGATATGCTTACACCAGGTAATGTCTTTGACATGGTCATTTCTTCTAGGTTTGTTTTTTATTAATTAGGTTCTAGTTTCAGGAAAAGCTTATGATCAACACACACTGTTGTCTAACTTAGCTTTTGCAACTCTTCATGTCTTCATGACAGAATACATCAAGGGCGCTGAGTCTGACAAGAAGGTAAAAAACCAATTGAAATACACTCCTGAAATCTTCTTTAAATTGTAAACTTCGGGTATTAGTCAATTTGCTTCAAACTTCACTGAGCTAACAACAAACAGATTGAACAAGAGCTGTTCTGATGCTTCATTTCTAGCTGCTTTCACGGTATATGCAACTAAGGGTACAATGTACTGACTCAACCAATGGAAAAACCTGTGAAAGATAGTCAAGCTACTATGAACATCTCAACTAAGGGTACAATGTACAGTATACGCATCTATTATTGCCTTTTTCAATCATACAACTAGTTCTGTCCAATGACATGCTTATATTATATTTGTTCGTACTAGGGGGATTTCAACACTCCGAAATTAACCGCAGAAAAGGTCCTCTTCTCTGCTCAATTCATCACAAAGCTCGACCATCTCCACACCGGTTTTCAAACACGTCTCCCCAGAACCCATTTCAACAGTAGCTGGAACCTTGACCTTCACGATCGGCATCCAATTTTTTTTTCTAGTCGATGCCTTCCTTCTATATCCTGCTGACTCTATCAAATTCTCCCATCAATCTCCTTCTTCACGTAAGTTTAAAAATCATCCAGAAAGTTTCGAACATCCCAAAATCTTACTCATCGAAAAATTATATTTGTTCGTACTAACTTTCATATTACTTTGCAGGTTCACAAGGCTCAGATTGTTGTTTAGAATGTGGTGCTAACCAGATTGACAAAGCCTTCATCATCCTACAGGAAGGTGGGTTCTCACTTGTTATTGTATCATCATAACTTTGAGCTTCATTTCTCTTCCCTGTAAGAGTTAGAACCATATGTTCCTTTGTTAATCCATCACTTGGATATTTACCCAGTGTATACTGAAATTGTAACGAAAGCTCTTTAGAATTCAGAGGTTAATTTTATGGCATAAGCTTTTTTTTTTGTCTGGTTTGGGTAGATTTTATTACATTATACTGTGAATATTGATTTTATATAAAGATGGAAAGTACTGAAATGGTCAGATCAAGAGCACCAGTTTCTACATTGAATTTCATCCATCCAATCTACATTTGGATTGACATTCTAGAGACTCATTTACATTTGAGTTTTTTTTGGTAGTTCGAACCCTGCTGGTGTTTACTGCTGTATATCAAAAAACGTGTGGTAATGTGGGTGCTGTAATAATTCTTTTTCTAAAAAAAAAATCTAATATTTACCCACGGAATACCCACGGAAATATCAATGGGTAAACTTGTCCGTAGGAAATCCGTGGGTAAACTGTAGAGGTAACAAAACCACTTGTCCGTGGGTAATCCGTAGGAAATACCTACGGCATAGTTCCGTGGGTAAATTATTCCGTTGGTATTCTGTGGGTAAACTATAAAGCACTGTCCGTGGGTAATCCGTGGGTATTACCTACGGATAGTTCCGTGGGTAATTTTCCCGTAGGTATTCCGTGGGTATCCACGTGGCAAACAAGGATAACATCCGTGGGTATTCCGTGGGTATTTACCAACGGACTTTCCGTAGGTGTTTAACAACGAGAAATGCCGTGGGTATTTTGTTGGTATATACCACGGAAATGTATTTTGGTAGGTAAATAATTTACCGACGAGGCATTTACCCATGGAAGCTTGGAGTTACTATTTACTAAGACAAGGCACATAGATGTGAAATTTTTGATTTCCCATTGACCTAGACTTCCAAATGTGTTACAAATTAGTACACATATTTATTTAAGAGTAATGATGGACACCTAGCCATTCAAAGCTCATTTACAAGACAATTTTCCCAAAAATGTGCTTTAAGGCTTCTTAAAGCACATTTGTATTTTAACTTGTTTTCAAGCTTGGTTTTCTTTAGTAATTGATTTAATATGTTCATTAACATATTTCCAAGGTCTAGGAATGACCTTTAGGTTTTATACAAGGTTAACCAAGTCTAGAGCAATTATTTGCTTAAATCGACCTTAAGGTGTTTCCTTGTGTTTTGTTTGGTTTAATTATCCACCAACATTCCCTAAGGCCTTAATTAGCCTTATTAAATCATAATTGAATTTGACAAAGTCTTGGTAGGCTCTTTGGGTCCTAACCAAGTTCACTCCAAGTTTAGAGTATGTTTCTTGCTCAAACTGTGTCTTAGTATTTTATTATGTTTTACTATGGTTTAATTTGTTCACTGATATTTTTAAGGCACTTTTTAGCCTTTAAATACCATAGCTTAACATTTAACCAACATATGAAGGTTTGGGGTATTTCATTAAATGACTTAAACTTGAACACTGAATTTCCCACATATATAAGCTTTCAACCTGCAAATACACTCATCAATCTCATAGTAGTTATAATGCTCTTAAAATCCACCTTAAACTTATATTACTAACTCATTCTCATTAGCTCCTTAATCACAAGTTCATAAGCTTGTTTAAGTTCTTTTTCTTAGGTTATATAACCCAATACACAATGTAAGCTCTAAGCCACATTGGTACTTATCTAAAACTCATTCCTTAATCTTAAACCACCATTAGGTAAGCATTTTACCTTGTTTTCTCAAGCTTATCTTAATCTCCTCCTTAGACCTTCTTCTTGCATAGATCTTGGCCACCACTTAAATTCCCCTTGCCAATGTTCTAATCAATATTCAATGACTCATATGAGTACTAAACAATACACTAACCTCAAGGAATAAAAACCTAGGTTAGAAATGTGTTCTAAGGCATAAAAGTGGATGATTACCTTTGAAGTCTCAAAATAGACTTGGGCATTGAATGAAATAGGACCTCCACTAGTCCTTGGTGAATAAATCAAGCTAGGACAAGGCATAAAAACATAGCCCCATGAGAAGGAATTTTCGGCCATGTACAAGAAATGATGGAAACATGGTTTTTCTTACATTTTCTTTACCTTAAGAGAATGGAGAAGCTAATGAGCTCTTCAAACTTGATTTTCCTCCATCAATGAAGTTTTCTCATGGCACCAAAATGGATCTTTGAAGGATTTGAAAAGATAGAAAGATAGGTCTTGACCTAACTAAGAATAATATGTGTTTAGTTTTTGATTTGGAGCTAAAATGAGTAAGTTATGGACAAGGCAAGGTGGTGTTGCCATGGGTGCTGCTCCTACGTGAATGAAGGGAGGAAGAAGATGGTGGAACCATGTGAAGAAGAGAAATGAAGAGAGAGAAGAAGAAAGGTGGCTAATATAAGGTATTTGCTTTAATAAAGCAAATAGTACTCTTTTACTTATCTCTTCTTTTCTTCTTTATTTGACTACTTATGGTGACTCATCCACCCTTAGAAAAACCGGCCCCCTCATTATAACAAGATATTTATGGTCTTGTTTGACCAACTAATTGACTTAAGTTGATTAAAACTTAAACTAGTCACTATTTGGCACTATTCACTAATCAGTGCACATATTTCTGAAATTTTTGATTTCCCATTGATTTAGACCTCCTAATGTGATACTAATTAGTACACATGTTGATTAAAGAGTAATGATGGACATTTAGCCACTCAAAACTCAATTCTAGGACAATTTCTCAAAAATGTGCTTTAAGACTTCTTAAAGCACATTTTGTGTTTTAACTTTTGTTTTCAAGCTTGGTTTTCTTTGCTAATTGCTTTAAAATGACCATTAGGATATTACTAAGGTCTTATCATGATATTTGGGTACTCACCCAAGTCTCTCCAAGCTTAGAGCACGTTTTTGCCCTGATTGCCTTTAAGGCACTTCCTTGTGTTTTCCTTGGTTTAAATTGTCTACCAATCTTTCTAAGGCATATTCTAGCCTTACTACATCATAATTTGATGTTTGCTTAGCATACTTAGGTTTGGGGTATTTCAATGAGTGTAGCACCCAGAGGTGGGCTACCTCCCACATCGATTGGGGAGGAGAACGAAGTGTGCCTTATAGGTGCATGGATACCTCTCCCTTGTGTGACGCGTTCTGGGGCGAAACCCCAGGAACAAATCCGTGCGGCCTGCGTGCCAAAGCGGACAATATCACACAATGGGGTTGATTGGGCTGGGCCGTCACAGATGGTATCAGAGCCAGACCCAGGTCGGTGTGCCAGTGGGCCCGCGAGGGCGCTGGGCTCCCGTGAGGGGGGGTGGAGTGTAGCACCCAGAGGTGGGCTACCTCCCACATCGATTGGGGAGGAGAACGAAGTGTGCCTTATAGGTGCATGGATACCTCTCCCTTGTGTGACGCGTTCTGGGGCAAAACCCCAGGAACAAATCCGTGCGGCCTGCGTGCCAAAGCGGACAATATCACACATGTGGGTTGATTGGGCTGGGCCGTCACAGTCTCCCACTTCACCATTTGCAAACCTGCACACCACCGAATTATCACATACAAAAAAAAACAGTAAGCCTATGACATATACATATTATATGTTATGGCCCCATTACTTGCTTTTCTACTCAACTACTACTATCTACCCCTACCCACTTGACCGACAACATCCTAGCTCAAACAACTATCTAGAAATGGGAATCTTCCCAACACAACTAGGGAATTGTCCCTACGTGACCAGTCCATACCCATCGACTCATTCTTCCTCCTCGGTAAGCAATGCAGCTCTCATTCCTTTACTGCTACTCCAGAACCGGGATTTCTCCTTGCCACTCCAGTACCGAGAAAAAAAAAATTCATCTACCTCTTCCAACAGAAGTAACCGAGCTTCCCCATTCCTTTGCTGCTCCAATATAGAACCGAGACAACACCCAACTGCAGAGGAAAACCGTGGAATAACAGTTCCGTTTTTCTTCCTTGTTGCTTCTGAACCGTAAGGCAACATCCCAGTCTCTTCTCCTTTCGTTGGTAGTTCCAGAAAAGAAAACCGAGACTACTTCCCAACCTCTTTCGTTTACTGCTCCAGAACCTAGAGCCACCTCCAATTCCCATGGCTGCTACCTCACGAACAGGGTAAGCTGCTGTGACGAAAAATATATACCCGTTGTACTCTTCTCTTCCCCATGTCGTCATTGAGTTCAACAATTCCCAGTCTTACTCAGCAAAATAAATTAAGGAGGCGCCTGAAGTAGAGAAAGGTACCGACTACAAGCAGATGAAGAAAGAGCAAATCTTCATAACTTTCCTAAGGTAAACAAACATGCTCATTCCCTCCTTCTATTACCAGATACATAAAAACTTCCCCCTCCAATGTACATGCCCAGTTTTCCAACTCTCATAAGCTTCCTTCCTGCTTAGTCC
>CM041777.1:75431702-75463698 GCA_023374045.1 Limonium bicolor | reverse complement strand
TTCTTATCAAGGCCCCGAGACTATTGCTATTAGGGATGGTTCTACAATACCTATACATAATCATGGAATTGGTTCTCTTACTTACCCCCTGGCCAGGTTACTTTATCCCAACTTCTTCATGTCCCTCAACTAACTAAGAATCTATTTTATGTAGGAAGGTTTTACCATGACAATAATACTTACTTTGAGTTCTATCCTTCTTATGTTTTATTAAGGACCTCAAAACTCGAAGTACTCTTCACAAAGGGGGTTTTAAATAAGCGCTATATCATCTCACTGAAGTTTATACTATCCATCACACAAACTGTGCTGCCTACTCTACTGCTGTTGTTTCAGCCAGAACCTGGCAGTGTCGTTTAGTTCATGCTCCTGAACGAATTATTACTTTTACCTTAAATAAGTATGGACTTTCTGTGGCCCCTAACTCTAAATGTAACACCCCTACCGCTAATACCGTCATTACTGTACAATACTTACCTTCGCAGCGGACATTACATACTCAACGGCGGGTGTACAATGCCGTTAGTCACCCACGTGACTAACAAGGCGAGTTACAATTCTACATACTATCGGTCTGATGAATATGAACATACCGAGTACTCTATGCAATACATTACTTCCTATTGCACACTCAACCATAATATAATTACAACTCCAATACATTACTATACCGAGTATACTACAATCCTTGAATTACCGATACAGTTTAAGCTTCCAATTCGCAATACAATACAAGTACCAATCCCTACTATACAACTACCCACGCTTACGTAGCAGTCCCCGTCCTACTCTCTCGAACGGTGATCAGCTTCGGGTACCTGCACACTAAAAACGGTCCCCCTAGGGGGTCAGCTTACGCTGCGCATGAAATTCGCATATACCGCGTGCTAACCGCGGTACGTCGACTACTTTGGGTCGGATATACATGGAGTTCATTTTACATGCACACATACATACAATTACTATACGATGCATTCTACAATGCTTACATACACATACAAGGTACAATACCTACTAAGGAAGACAGTTCGATAATCGCTTGTTCGCATTAGTTACTTACTCATTACTCTTTCATTGCGTATCTCACTACTCTGTTCGTACTATGTTCGATATTCACTACTCTACTCATACTCACTCCTTACTTGTTACTCGTTACTTTACTCTTACATGCTCATCACTCCATGCTCATACCCTTACTCGTACACACTCCTTACTCCATACTCGTTACTATACTTGTACATACTCACTGCTCAATACTCTGTACTTACTCATACGTACTCATTACTCAATACTTACTCTTACGTACTCTATACTCAATACTCAGTACTTACTCATACATACTCAATACTCGGTACTCATTACATACTCACTTACGCAGTACTCAATACTCATTACTTGGCCTCTGGGCGGAGTCATACACAAGACTCGCCACCGGGCCTACAATTCGAAGGCTATACACTTAGCTCCTCAAATATACAATTGTCCATTTCTACCGGACTACTCACATTCCCAACACTCCTCTCATGGAGTATCTTACAATCTTATGGATTAGCCTAGAAGTATCTCTCTTGATAACCTCCACTAGCTTAGGGAATTACTATCGTCTAGTATTCTCAGGTTTAAGGGTTTCCCCAACGTATCGAATACTCTCATGCTCGGGACATTACTTACATCAGTCGGGTCCTCTCATAGTGGGTCGACTAGTTGCTAAGGGGTTTGGAGATCCCTCATCCTTCTTTACTACTCTCATGGTTCATGTCTTGCACCAGGATTAATTCCTCTATTAGAGGTTACTTATATACTTCCACTACTTATTATTTGTGGATTATTCATTTCGGGTCTCCTACCGTTATCGGGAGGTTATTACCTCGTACACTCTCTCACATTCTAGTGAGTTCATTAGGTTGCGTTATCGTTTATTGATTCGATAGTTTAGTGCGTTGCTACGTTTCCATTAGTTCACACCGTGACTCTTACTACGAGTCACTACACAACAAGACTCATCAATGAGTCGTACTACGCACTAAATGAAGCCACACAATCAATCAAGAAGGGTTAGCTCACACAACATACATCAAGACATACAAAGAAGGCAATAAACCATTTTCATGCTTTAGTCTTGATTAGCCGGCATACAGCACACAAATCAACGTAACTCGGTTAGCATACGGGGCATGAGAAAATCATACCTTCCACCGGGGTTAGCTTTACCGTGTGTTCCCTTGTTCCTTGGTTCACACTTGGTCCACTGATAATGTTTCAAACATTGTTATTAATACTAGGTTCATACAATACACAAGTAATTACTACTCCCGTACTTACCCCGTTATCCCGGTATACTTAGTTTCACTCATGTCAAACTATGTCCTTACTTCCCTTTCATTTCCTACACTTGTTTACACTTCTTAGGACCTTTAAACATCACTAAACAAGGCCTTAACAACTCCTAAAACCAATACCAATCAATCCCCCATGTTCTAGACACTTTAAAACACATTCTGGGCATTTTTGGGGGTGGTCCGGGACTTGGTCTGGACCCAAAGTCCCGGACCAATACTTCGGCGCACTCTCGGCTACATTTTCTACCTGGTCCTGGACTTGGTCCTGGACTTAAGTCCCGGACCAACTTGTATCAACTTTCGGGGCATTTTTAAGGGCGGTCCGGGACCTTATACAAGGGCTAGGTCCCGGACCCTGCTAAAACCTGCAACTAAGGTGATTTTTCAACCCCAAATCAACCCTTAATCCACCCCTAATCATTCCATAAACTTTCCACATGTTTCCTACATGTTTAAACACCTTAAAACACACCTTAAACCACCTCAAATCATTGGTCCAATCCTTGCTCAATTCTTGCTTAAGTTCTACATTCTCATTCTTGCATTTTTACACTTTGCACACTTGTGCATTCCTAACTTCCTCTTGGTGGGTTACTACCCTCTACCAACTTCACCAAATTGCTTATTGACCATTACAATTCCATCCTAAACAAATGCACTACCTATACCCAAGTCAAATATCCATCTTCAAGGTTACAAACACTAACTCTTTCTCTTGTTTTTCCAATGCTTTTTCACATGCTATTTGCTACAGATTTTGCATTCTTATATCATATCACAACTACCATTCCATGGTTACTAAGTATCTCTACTAACAGCAATACATACCTTGGTTCTCCCATTCACCAAGTCATCCACAAATGTACATATTCCTACCAAAATTTTGCCATAGTTCACCTACAATTCTCACTTATCCACACATACCCATTATCACCAAAATCATTCCTATTCTAGCCATACCCATACAAGGGTCCTACCAGCAATACAAAGAAATCTTAATACATCAATACTCCATTAAACAACAATACTAATACTTATACACAATTTACTTGGCTTCAAGGCCTACAATTCACATACTTGCTCACAATTACTAAAACTTCCACAACTACAATACTAATACATTATTTTGGTTTCTTTAAATTGGTTTACCCATTACCATCATTCTATGCATGATAATATAGCATTGAGAGAGCTCTTACCTTAAAGCTCTTTTTCCTTCAATCCCTTTTTCAATTCTCCTCTTCCTCTCTTTCTTGCACAAATCGGTTTTGTGGGAATGGAGTTTCCAAACTCCATTCCCATCACCCAAAGCATACAAAACAAGTATAATCAATATACTAACCCTTAGATTTATACTAACTCATTGAGATGTTTTAAACAAATTTCTAGGGTTTACCTTTTGAAGCTTTTAGGAGGGGTTTTAGCCCTTGGTTCAAGAAGGTGAATCCACCACCATTGCAAGGTTGATATTGTGCTCAAAAGAGAGAGAGAAAATGGAGTGTTACAATGGGGCAAAAATCGGTTACCAAAGGAGATGAAGAAAACTTAAGGTTCTCATAGAGATTTTTACCTTAATGGAGAGAGGGGACTCCAAGCTACACATTGATGCTATTTTCTTCCCCAATGGGATATACCCACGAAAATGAACTTCCTCCTTTTTAGATTTTGAAAAGAGAGAAGTGTAGAGGAGAATGAGGGGAGTCCAAATATGTAATTTGTTTTTGATTTGGAGCTTACATGAGGATGGAGCATGAGGATGAAGAAGGGAAGCCATTGTTGTTGTTGGAGAAGCTCAAGAAATCGCCCCCAGCAAAGAGAGGAGGGGGGAATCGTTGGTGAGGAAGAGGAGAAAGAGAAAAGAGAGAGTGAGGTGAGAGAGAGTGTGGGGTTACTTTTTGCTTTTCTTATTTGTCTTTTAGCATATTAGGAAGTGAAGAGGGTGTGTGAGAGGGGGGGGCTGCGACCAACACACACACACACTCATTTTTTTTTTGCTTTTTATTTACAAAAGTGGACACACTAGTTTTATTTATTTACACTTACACCCCACAACTTCTCGTTTTTGACAGTTTTACTAACCGGAACCCGTTTTCCGGAATTTTCTCGTTTCTTTATTTTTATTGGTTATTAAGCTTCTGTTAATGCTTAATAATAGTTATTTAATAGTGTATAATTTTTACGGGTTCATTTGACCACTTAAAATCACGTTTTCGGGTTTCTCGAAAAACGTGCGCTAAAGCTCTATTAGCATTTTAATACATTATTTGGTTCCGTTTTCTTCGGGAATCATTCCCATATACTAATTAGGCATTAATAAGCCTCATGAATCCTTATAATACTCTAACCGAGGTCTTGCACCTCCTATGGTTATTTAACGCTTATTTTAGCGTTTTCCGCTTTCTAAGCGTTTTCTCATTTCTTTTGGATTTATTTTCTTTACCAAAATTACTTAGGCACTGTTAGGCCCTTAAATACGATATAAAAATAATTTAATCACCATTTTTAAGTTTGGGGTATTTCACTAAAAGTGTTGGGGTTTGTTTTGGTTGTTGCCAGGGAAAACTTCATGCCCTACCCCTTGTCTCATTCTGTTAGGTCTACTCCTTTTGAACTTATCTATATGGATGTGTGGGGATCAACTCCTGTTACAGCTACTGATGGCTCTAAGTATTATCTTTCTATACTTGATAATTACACTAAGTATTTGTGGCTATTCCCTATCTCTCAAGTCTACTGTTGGCTTTATTTTCACTACTTTCCATGCCCTTATTCAAAATCAGTTTGTTGTATGTTCCATTAAGGTTGTTCAAACTGATCATGGCACAAAATTTCATCCCTTGAGATCATTTTTCAGAAGCAGGGAATTCAGCAACGGCTTACATGTCCGTACTCTCATGCTCAAAATGGAGCAATAGAAAACAAGCACAGATAAATAGTTGACAAAGGGTGGGTTATGCTTAGTCATGCTTGAAATACCCCTAAGGTTTATACACATGAATAAGGATTAATCATTAGATTATAAAGCCTAATGAGCATCAAATGATTAAGGAATTGTATAACCTCCAAATGTATTTATATAAACAATACATATAGTCCAAAAAGGTTATTAAACCTTACATAATATATTGGACTAAAGAAGGAGTAATTATAAGAAGAAATCAACTATGAAATTTGGTGTAACATGTACCATGTCATTACATGAATTAATAACACCAATATCATGAGTGAATCAAAGAACATACTTTCACTAGTCACAATGAATAGTAAAGTACACCAATCACTCAAAAACACAAATAAACACACTTTAGGACAAGGTAATCATGTTGCTCACAATCTAACACATGAAATAAGTCCTAATGTACAACATATAAGTTCATAACATTATAAGACACATTAATGTAATTAACCAAAATACCCTTGTAAATATCTCCTAGGGCCGGAAATTATAAGGGAACCTAGTGGCCAAGTGCCACTTGCACATTAGAAAGATATTTCCTTAAGGTACAAGTCATGCCTTGATGACTTATTACATTATTCACTTAAGCAAAAGCAATTTCACTCATCCTCCCTCCTCTCTCATCTTGGCCTAAAATTTCACTCATCTTCTTCCTTGAGTTTCTTCTTCCTTTGCTTGCTTTCTTCAAGAACACAACAATGGTGGATTAGACCCACCTTACCTTTCTTCTCAAATATTCTCCTTTTCTTCATCAACCACTCAAGAGCAACATAAACACAACACCTACATGAACTAAGGCCAATTTCTTACACACTTGGAGGCCAAAACTTTAGAAATAAAGCATGGGTGGAGCTTATCCAAGATCCATCAAGCTTAAGGTAATAAAAGGTGTTCTAAGATTTCATCATTTCCTTTGACTTACATATGGCCAAAACCTAGCCTTACTTACGCTCATTTCTTCATCTTTTCTCACACAAAGTGAAGCTACTCCTCTTGTTGGTCGAAAATCCAAGGAGAAACAACACCTCTAAAGGAGACTTCAAGGGTAAGTCATTGATTAGGGTTTTAATTACTTAAACTGCCTTCTATCCATATATCTATACAAGATCTAACATTTAATATATTTTTCTATAGTTGGCCAAATTTTTTTGGTAAAAATCTCACTTGGATCTCCAAGGTAAAATCTTACTTCTTAATGCATATTTTGGTGCTTTAAGCCTTAGGCTTTCTTTTAATCTTGTTTAAGAGTCTAAAGACCATAACTTTACTCTATCTTCTTCTTATATGTACGGCCAAAATTTGGGATTATAAACCTTGTGTTGGTGGCCAAAGATCAAAGGAGAAACAAGTGGAAAAACTACTCTAAGGAAAGGGTAAGTGTAGCTCTAAGACCCTAGATCTCTAATATTTCATTTAAGCTTAATATTGATGCAAGAATCCAAATCATTCCCTTATATGTTAATAGGGTCTAAAAGTTCAAGAGAAAAACCTAGCTTGGAGCATAAAAGGGTAAGTTCTACCTTAAGGCTCATTTTGATGTTTAAAGTGTTTATGGTTGGGAAATTGATTGAAGCCGTGAATGAACTAGATAAAATGGTCTAATATGACATAAGTTAGCACATAAAATCATACTAACATAATGGGTTATGTTTATCAAGAACTTAAGGACTTATATGACACTTTAACATAAGTTTAAGTTGTTTTATGTAATTTATAAACTATGGGAAGTGTGGAAATTAATATGACCAAAATCAATGTTGTATTATGCATTTTATGCTTATTGGAAGTTTATTTTATGGATTTTATTATGGCCAAATGTTTAAGCTAGGTTTATAAGCATTTTGGTGTTTTAAGGTTTCTAAGAGTTAAGGACTTTATGGTATTATGTTAGGTGTATAAATATGCTATTAAAGGGATGTTTAGTTGATTAAAAACACTTCAAAAAGTTGGGGGGGGGGGACACCTACGAATTTAGGAAGTGTTTGGATAAAGTTTGGAGAGAAAAGTGGATTTAAAGGTGGTTAGGAGTTAATTGGATGACTTAGCAATCATACGGCTAAAAGGATGTGTGGGGAATTGTCAATATACTAAATTTGAGTGGTAAAAATTAATATATCCAAAAGTTAGGTGTTAATTTGGGTTAGAAATGAAATACAAGTTTAAGTAAGATTTGATAGTAAATTGTAAAGTTTCAGAAATTTATGGGCCCAAACTCAATTTCTGGAAAATTAGGTGTATGTAGTGTATTATGGTCAAACCTAGATGTAGTTAGAGTTTTGACCAAATTAGAGAAAAAAGAGATTGAAATTGGACTTAGAAAGAGTTTATGATGAGTTTGGAAAGTTTATGGGTTTAATTGTAAATTCTGGAAAATATGGAGTAAGGCAGTATAAATTGATCAAACCTAGTTGGACTTAGGGTTTTGACCAAGTGAGAGAAAGAAATGTTAGAAATGTGACTTAAGGAAAGATTAGATGTGAATTGTAAGTTTATGAAAAGATGTGGGGTCAATTTGTAAATATGGGAAAGATTAGTGTGAAAATCATATTAGACCACTACGGGTCAGTTCGGAAATTAGAAAGAGTTTGGTTTAGAACTTTGAATAAAATTAAGTGAGAAGTTAGAATTATAAGATATGTGAAATTGGGATGAGATTGTAAGATTGGAAAACATTTTATGGTAAAAGTGTAATATTGTATAAGTATGGGGTTGCTAACAGAGAAATTGTTAGGATAAACTATATACATAAAAAGAATAGATAAAATAATAACTAAACCTACAACTCTACTACGGGTAGCAAAATAAAACCCGGTCGGAGTATAGTGTAAATATATTACGACCGAGAGTATCGTACCCAAGGGACTTATAGAAAATTAGTCCTAATCCGGTAATAACCTATTCTAAGACAAGGGGGGAAATTGAAATATTTTCTAATCCTAATCAAAACTAACTAAACTAAGTGGTATTTACAAGGAGATTATTCTTTATTCAGGGCTTTAAACCATCTAAGTATCAACATGAACTCGAAACATAAACACAAGCCTTCGAATTAACCAACAATTGAATGTGCCGGGTGTCATGCCGGATACCAGATGCACGGCATATTCAAAGACTTTGAATATGCCGGACATTGGCCACCCGGCAGTGAATCCGGCATAGTCAATATGTGTATTCTTATTCCAGTTTCCGAGAAGAAAACAGAAGACTCACTACCTATTAACAATTCGAGCATATATCATGCCACGAAAAACAAAGTAATGGGAAAGATGGGTTAATTCTCACTCTTACTACTAACTCTTAATTCTTAAGAAGAGAGTAGGAAGATCATTAAGAGAGTCTAACCTATTCTACTTGGGATTCATCTTCCACAAGTAAAATTTGCATGAAGAGAATAAGAGATCAACCAATTCTCCTTCAATAAGAACCTTACTCTTAATAAACTTGAAGTTATATTAAGAAGAACACATTGTTTTACAAAGAGAATTTCATTCCCTTAACCAAAGAACAAACAAGGAATTCCTACTCCACCATCCACTCAAATCGAGAGAGAGAATACACAGGAGATAAGAAGATTGGATGTAGCCTTAACCCGCCATGGATTCTTCTCCTCGCGTGGAAAGTTGCATAGAACCTCCTTGGACACCAACACCTTGGAATGAGGCGAAAATGGAGTAATGAATGGAGTGTAATATGATGTTGAAGTGTGTTCATTGATGTAGACTCTCGGCCTATTTATAGGGCTTCAATATGTCTCTTACCGGGCGTCGTGTCGGATCGCCAGTAGCCGGCACACGTGATAAATGCGCCCAACTGTTAACGGTCGAAACCGTCAATTCCGCACGAAACAGTGCATATGCCGGGTAGAAGATACCCGGCATCACACCCGGCATCGGTTGGAAAACACGTGGAACACATGTGCTGTCGTATGGTCAACCGAAGCGACTTTACACTTATGCCGGATAGCTTTTACCCGGCATCGCATCCGGCAATGCCTCTTTTCTGTTCTGTGTTCATGCCGTGTAGGATCCACCCGGCATTGCGTCCGGCTTCAATTGAACTTTTGCCTAGAAAATCATTCCTTGCACAGAAAACTCATAAAAACATAAGTCTGTACAAATAATATACTTTAACACATAATATAACATAAATAACATATATTTAACCTTATTTAGATAATTATAATACTAAATCTAGCACAGAAAATATGATAAGTCTGCGGCTTATCAAGGCCCTACACTTACCTTTTGCTAGTCCTCGAGCAAAACAAGATTAGAAAGGAGTAATTACTTATGCACAAAACAGATAAACTTTAGAATGACAATTAGATAAATATTTCTAACTGCCTGACTCTAATTCACGAGTATCACTTAATCTACCTTATCTATCCAAACATACTAAAGGGTATAAAATAAAGAATTTCAAAACCGATCAAAAACTTTTGGGTTATTTTACATAAGGGATTTGTAATCTCTCCTTTTTCCAGTTTCCATCATTCAGCTCTATTTTTCAAGAGTTTCTGAATGTGGCCAAGACACTCATCGATGGTTTTTATTGCTCAGCCCTATTTTGCAAGGGTTTCTGAATCAATCATGATTTTTTGCATTGAAGAACGGGGAATTTAGGACAAAAAAAAGGAAAAACTCTCGTTTCTTACTTTTATTCTGAGGCACTTTATGCAACCTCAAGGAATATATTGCTTTTCCTTTGGAAGAAGATTTTTTTCCTTTTTTTTTGCTTTTTCTTCTTCTTTCTTTTGCACAAAAACCCTTTTTAAGAATTTTCACCCAAAAGATTTTTCACAATTTGAAAAGAAAAGAAAGGAAACAAGTACCCAGAAGTACAATAAGGAAGGAATTAGGAGAAAGATCATGTACTCATGTTAATAAAAAGAATCAAAAAGTTAAAAACAGAAATCTATAAGTCATTAGAAAGCTTACCTCTTGAGAGAACAAGCATTTATTCATTCCGAATCTTACCTTAATCAAAAACATGCAAAAAGTTTAGTAAAACATCGATAAAACTCACAACTTATGCATATTATAAATAAAACTTTATTATTTTTAAGGGGGTCCCTGCCCTACACTTGGCAGGAACACTGTCCCCAGTGTTCAAAAGAAACAATAAAAATGAATTTTTTTTTTTAAGAAACTTGAAATAACTATAATGAAAGCAATTAAAGAATAATAACATAAAATTAAAAGAGAAAAATTAAATGATACGAAGGGCTCCCCTGTTTGATAGTGAAGGCGTGAGGAGGAACCACCCTACACTTAGCCTTTTAGGCTATTTGGCATTATCTGAGATCCTAGGAAGGATAGTGACCGAATTCGCATGCTCCCGTGGATTGGTTTGCGTTTGGGATGGGAGTTGACCTTGCTGTCTTGGTTGCGTCAGAAGTTGCTGTAATTGCAACTGCAACGATTTGTGCTCCTTACGAATGGTCGAGATCTCATTGTGAGTGTCCTGTGTCTTGTTCATCAGGGCTGACATCATGTCACGAAGTTCAGCCATTTCAGCCTCTGATGATGATGCAGGATGGGATGGTCTGAATTGCCTTGGACCACCCTGGTAGTCGGCTTGACTCTGAAAGTGTTGAGGGGGTTGGTTCCCCTGGTGCCATGGCTGCCGATACCCTTGGTTACTCACATAATTGACTTCCTGACATTCTGAAAGTCTGGCATGTCAGGGCTCGAAGTGTGTGGTCGTGCACTAACCACGTTCGCCTGTTGAGGAAGTTTGTTCATTGCTATTTGCTCTACCACCTTTTGTAGAGCTCTAACCTTCGTGGAAGTTTGAGCATTGCTCTCCAACAACTGCTCATGACTTTGCATCAATTTGTCAAATTTAGCGTCGCCCTCTCCCACTTGATATAAACCAGCGGTATTACCCCTGGTTCCACCGGTGGCCCAATCCCTAATCTCTTCGCAAAGAGATTCAACCCCACTAAGGAATTGATCTCCAGGCTTCTTTAATATATCTGCACCAAGGGAGGATAAGATCATCGTCTTGCAATGATTGATCAATCCTTTGTAAAACAACTGAGATAGTTGTTCCTTGGTGAGGCCATGGTGTGGACATGTGTGCAGCAACCCCTTAAATCTGTCCCAAGTCTCACAGATGTTCTCCGAGCTGGGTTGTCTAAAGTTGTATATCTCGGCGATCATCTCCAGGGTGCGACTTGGAGGCATGAACTTATCATAAAACTTGGTTGCCATGTCCTCCCATGTGGTGATGGTACTGGGGGTTAGACTGTGGTACCACTTGCTGGCATTCCCTGTAAGGCTATGGGGGAAGAGGGAAAGTCTGGCATATTGGAGGACATTGTTTGTGGAGGTTAGGCTGTTTGTATGCTGCAAGAATTTGGTGACATGGAGCAAAGCATCGTCTGGATTCGTACCATCGAACATTCCTAACTCCTTGATGCACCGGATCTGATGATATGGCTTGAGTTTTTGCCATTCATCATATTCGTTTTGTGCGAGGAGTGGGAGGTCGATTGCTGGCTTTTGGCCTTGGTTAGAAGGTCGGTTTATGTTACGGACGGTAGGTGCTGCCATTGGTGTAGGATCTGCTTCTTGTAGGGTTCGTTGTTGCCTTAAAGTTTGAAGCAGGGTTCTCTCTATCTCCGGATCAAGGTAGGCTAAATTTTCAGGAGTACTCGTTGACCGAAGAAGCATTCACTTGATAACTTCAGGAGGAGCAAGACATAACGTTATAATACTTTGTATTAATAAAAGATAATATAATGACGTAATTAGACTTACGAAAATACAAGAAGAAATAAATTTTTGGTTATGTCGGACAGAGTGTCGGGCGACCCTTATCCGGCAGTGGACTTCCTCCACTACTGCCGGGTTTATACAAACCGGCATGTTGCCCGGCGTGACCAAAAATCGAACATAACTTAATTAAAAGACATGAAATGTAAAAGATAATCAAAATGTAAGAGTACATAAGAGATTTTAAGAGATCATTCCTAACTGTCCCTACTATTAACGACAGAAAATATTGAGAGAATTTGAACATGCCGGGTGATATGCCGGATGCATCCTATCCGGCATAGGACTTCCTCCGAAATGTCGGGTATAAGAAACCCGGCACGACATACGGCAAGTTCGAACTCAAAATTTAAATTAAAGAATCCTAGTATAGGGACTATTAGGAGGGAGAAATAACGAAAGGTAGTAGCAAGAATGAATTGAATTGTTAAAAACTTAGTACTATAGGATTCATAAAAATAACTTGAAAGTGCCGGACAGTATGCCGGGTAGAAACTATCCGGCATCGGACTTCCTCCGATTATGCCGGGTTTCAGTTGTCCGGCATTGCGCACGGCACCTTCGATTCTGCATATACTAATGGCGAAATAAATCAAAGAATAAAAGAATAAAAAATAAAGAATAAAGAATAGGGCGTTTTACCGAATTTAGGACTTGGACTAATTCCAAGTCCCCGGCAACGGCGCCAATTTGCTAACAGAGAAATTGTTAGGATAAACTATATACATAAAAAGAATAGAAATAATAACTAAACCTACAACTCTACTACGGGTAGCAAAATAAAACCCGATCGGAGTATAGTGTAAATATATTACGACCGAGAGTATCGTACCTAAGGGACTTATAGAAAATTAGTCCTAATCCGGTAATAACCTATTCTAAGACAAGGGGGAAATTGAAATATTTTCTAATCCTAATCAAAACTAACTAAACTAAGTGGTATTTACAAGGAGATTATTCTTTATTCAGGGCTTTAAACCATCTAAGTATCAACATGAACTTGAAACATAAACACAAGCCTTTGAATTAACCAACAATTGAATGCGCCGGGTGTCATGCCGGATACCAGATGCACGGCATATTTAAAGACTTTGAATATGCCGGACATTGGCCACCCGGCAGTGAATCCGGCATAGTCAATATGCGTATTCTTATTCCAGTTTCCGAGAAGAAAACAGAAGACTCACTACCTATTAACAATTTGAGCATATATCATGCCACGAAATGAACAAAGTAATGGGAAAGATGGGTTAATTCTCACTCTTACTACTAACTCTTAATTCTTAAGAAGAGAGTAGGAAGATCATTAAGAGAGTCTAACCTATTCTACTTGGGATTCATCTTCCACAAGTAAAATTTGCATGAAGAGAATAAGAGATCAACCAATTCTCCTTCAATAAGAACCTTACTCTTAATAAACTTAAAGTTATATTAAGAAGAACACATTGTTTTACAAAGAGAATTTCATTCCCTTAAAAAGAACAAACAAGGAATTCCTACTCCACCATCCACTCAAATCGAGAGAGAGAATACACAGGAGATAAGAAGATTGGATGTAGCCTTAACCCGCCATGGATTCTTCTCCTCACGTGGAAAGTTGCATAGAACCTCCTTGGACACCAACACCTTGGAATGAGGCGAAAATGGAGTAATGAATGGAGTGTAATATGATGTTGAAGTGTGTCCATTGATGTAGACTCTCGGCCTATTTATAGGGCTTCAATATGTCTCTTGTCGGGCGTCGTGCCGGATCGCCAGTAGCCGGCACACGTGATAAATGCGCCCAACTGTTAACGGTCGAAACCGTCAATTCCGCACGAAACAGTGCATATGCCGGGTAGAAGATACCCGGCATCACACCCGGCATCGGTTGGAAAACACGTGGAACACATGTGTTGTCGTATGGTCAACCGAAGCGACTTTACACTTATGCCGGATAGCTTTTACCCGGCATCGCATCCGGCAATGCCTCTTTTCTGTTCTGTGTTCATGCCGTGCAGGATCCACCCAGCATTGCGTCCGGCTTCAATTGAACTTTTGCCTAGAAAATCATTCCTTGCACAGAAAACTCATAAAAACATAAGTCTGTACAAATAATATACTTTAACACATAATATAACATAAAAACATATATTTAACCTTATTTAGATCATTATAATACTAAATCTAGCACAGAAAATATGATAAGTCTGCGGCTTATCAGGGGTATGGTTGAGAATCACATGGATTAAGAGTAAGTTTGGCATAAGGTTAAGAATCATATTATATGACATTAAGCATAAGGTTTTAATGTAAGTGTATAAAGGTTAGTAGAAACCTTAAGGAGTTTATAGTTCACATGAAATAATGATTATTTGGGATGTTGTGGAATCATACACTAAGGTGGGAATTATATAAATTAAGAGTGAAGGTTGGTATATGATTAATGATCATGAGATGTTACATTAAGGGACGTAACTTAAGGTTATTATATAAAGGTTGGTGCAAATTAAGGAACTTTATAATTCGCATAAAATAATAGATCGAATATGTGAAGTTATACACTAAGTTGTAGAATATGCAACTATGTTAGTTACTAACTTCATTAGAGTATTTAATATCTAATCTCGTACTTGAATACTTTACGTAAAACCCGACTAACGAGGAATAACATACACCAGGGTCAAGTACGAGGGATTTACGTCTATAAGAGATACCAGAATTGGTTGACGGTTTATAGCGTATTAATACTTAGCTTCATATTCCACAACAAAGGAATTAGGGTACGGACGCGGGATTTGTATGCTAGCCACTCTCGTTGGTGTACGGTTTGTTATTTTGTGATCCGATTGTTCCTGAGAATTTCCTTGGGTTCGGATATGTGTGTATTGCTTGACAAGATGATATGTGTGATTAAATTATTGTTATGTTTATGTGATTTATTTGCCCGAATAGCTTGCATAATTGATTGTGCGCATTATTATCGAACCGAGGCGAATACCGAGTATAACTTGAATTAAGGTATGAGGTGTGATAAGATATTATCACCTATGGTAGGATAATGACATACATTATATTATCCTAAGTTTACCTAAGAAGAATACCTTAGAGTAGTAGTAACGGTGATACGGTTCCGACGTGGAAACGTATCCGAATATGGAAATACACTATATGACTTCTAGTTATACATTAAAGACCTTAAAGGCATATGCATTCGAGAAGTTAATCACTGTACAACCTAAGATTAAATCTTAGACATTTAGATTGAGAGAACTTAATCGCACAGTGAGAGCTCGAGTATGGTGTGTAATGTTTAGTATGGTTAGAAATCCAGGGTGACTGGTTGGACATTGTGATCACGAGAGGCTGACTGAAAATAGGTCTACTCAAGGAAATTCCAAGGATCGAAATGTTCCTTGGTCGAAGGCACTACCGAAGGTGCACGGGCATCGGCCCAAGATAATAAATCCTACAATTAAAAATTATGGATTTCCAACAATCGAAAGTTTTGTTGGACGGAGGCACTACCGCAGGTGTAAAGGCAGCGGCCCAAGTTAATACGAATTATAATACAAGTACATTGTTAGGAATAAATCGTCTTCTAACATGTCAACTTGTTGAGTGGTAAGAGTTTAAGATAAACATGTAGAGTAGTAAGCTATCAGCCGAACTTAATTCGAGAGAACAATTACTTTCATAACAGCTCGGGGAAAACAAAAGGCCTTGAAGGCCGAGTAGCGAGAAACGTTTAAATTAACTCTCATACATGTTATATTGAGCTAATTATTGGATTGACTATATGAATGAGATATATATGGATTATGTGATTTATATGTTGAGTATTTTCTTAAAATAGCAAGTTATGTTTATTGTGCTTATATACATGAAAATGGAAATGCATGTAAATGGAATTGCATGTTAACTCAACCAAATAACACAAGGGGCTGATTCCATACAAAATACAATTGTTTACAGGTACATAGCTGTTGACGGACATCGAAGTGTGGGATCGGGTAGTTAGCTGTAAACTGTCGCTTTTAATTGTACTTTCGGATTATGTTTTTGGATATACGGTTGATGATATGGAAGTGATATAGTTAAGATTGTTCATGTCTTTTGGTTAAGGTTGTATGTTAAGTTAAACAATCTCTCGGTCATCACAGCGTTTTGGATTGTGTACGTATTAGAAGCCTTGTTACTCACATGGGTGAGTAATGGCGGTAGCACCTTTTAGTGGATTGTTTACGTTTATTTTCACTACATTATTCTGTTTAAAATTTTAACAGATTATGCTAAGTACGTGGTTAAGACCGGATTACTAAGTAGGGGTGTTACAATGCTTCTATGCCATTGAAATTTTGGGACAAAGCTTTTAAAACTGCAATTTATTTGATAAATCGAACACCTACCCCTCTTTTGGACAATCAGTCCCCTTATGAGATGTTGTTCTCCAAACAACCAGACTACACCTTTCTTAAGGTTTTGGCCGTGCTATATGGCCTAATCTTCGTCCTACAACATGTATAAGCTATCTTTTCATTCTCAACTCTGTGTTTTTGTTGGGTACACCCTGATAAAAAAGGTTATCTATGTTATGGCCTAACTACCACCAAGCTGTATAAATCTAGGGATGTTGTCTGTGATGAGAACTTATTTCCTTTTGCTAAAACCTCTCTCTTCTTCCACCAATATACCCTCCTCACCCTCCTTGCCTCTCCTAATTCTAATTTTTCATTTGTTACACCATACTGCTACACCTTCTAACTCAACTCCTTTCAGCCTTAATACCTCAAACCACACCTTCTATTTCTCCCAACCCCACACCTTCATCATCTCTCACTAATCACTCGAATCAATCACCACAAAGTTCCATTTCTCCATATTCTACTTCTTCCGTATCTGCTTCACTCCCTCATCACACACTACAAAGTTCTCCTCCTCAAACACCATAAATTTCTCCTTCCTCCCTTCCGAATCAACCAACTCAAAATTGTCCCTCCTCCCTGCCACATCAATCAACCCCTCATCCAATGATCACTAGAGCCAAGGCTAACATTTCCAAACCTCTAATCCGTATAGATGGTACCATCATTTGGCCTCACTATCACACCACCTCCACAATTGATATACTCATTGAACCTTTCTTCAAAGAGGCACTTAACTATCCCTGCCGGTAGCAAGCTATGCACACAGAATTTCAAGCCCTTACCTCCACTCACACATGGGATCTTGTTCCACCCCCCACTCGTGCCAATATTCTTGGTACTAAATGGATTATAAAGATCAAATATAAGGCTAATGGCCAGATTTGAAATAGGAAGGCTAGGTTGGTTGCTCAAGGGCAAACTCAATCCTATGGTCTTGATTATTCTGACACCTTCAGTCCAGTTATAAAACCTACTACAATTCGTGTTGTTCTATCTATTGCTACTAGCTACATTGGAGTTTCAGACAGATTGATATTCAAAACACCTTCTTACATGGAGATATTAAATAGGACATTTATATGCGCCAGTCACAGGGTTTATAGACCAAACTCATCATACTTATGTGTGCAAGCTTAAGCACTCTCTTTATGGCCTCAAACAAGCGCCACGAGCCTGGTTTTCCAAACTCTATGATGTTCAGTATCTATGGGCTTTCAACCAACTATGGAGGATGCCTCTCTTTTCATCTACTTCTAGCACTATCAACTTCTCTATGTTCTGGTTTATGTGGATGATTTTATAATCATTGTTTCATCCTCTCATTTCATTGATAGTTTTGTGCAATATCTTTCAGAATACTTTCAAGTTCGAGACTTGGGTAATTTAGCCTATTTTATGGGGGTAGAAGTGGAGCACACAGACAAGGGGACCTATTTGAGTCAAACAAAATATATCTCTGCCCTTATTCAACATCTGAATCTTCATAACAGTCGACCCACACCCATTCCTCTGGCTGCTAACTCTGTTCTTCCCCTGACACAGTGCTCCCCGTTTGCAAACCCTACCCTATTTCGAAGTATTATGGGATCTTTCCAATATCTTTCACTCACCCGCCCAGACATTGCATACTCAATAAATAAATTATGTCAAAACATGCATAACCCAACAGATCTACATTGAAAAGCTCTGAAATGAGTCATAAGATACTTACCGGGCACTACAAATCTGTGGTTGTTTTTCTCCTCCACTTCTTCGATTACTCTCACCGTGTACATCGACTCTGACTGGCTCCGGTTTCTGAGGACCGCAAGTCTACATCTGTTTACTGCATCTTCCTCGGTGATAATCTCGTTTCTTGGTCGTCTAAGAAGCAGCCGGTGGTGGCGCGTTCTACTACGGAGGCGGAATTTCACGCCGTGACGAACGGGGCGTGCGAACTATTGTGGATTCAGCACCTCCTCCGTGAACTTCGCATCTCTCTCTCTGCCTCACCGCTCATATGATGTGACAATGTTTCTGTAACTTATTTTGCTCAAAACCTTGTTCTTCACTCACGAATGAAACATGTAGCCCTAGATTTCTTGTTTGTCAGAGAAAAAGTACAATAAGGAACACTTCAATCCAGCTTCTTCTCCAGTAGAGACCAACGGGCTGACATGCTCACTAAGGCCACTTCCGCTTCTGATTTTTTTAAGAAACTGCTCCATACTGGGTTTAGTACAGTATGGACCGGGGGGATAAAATGACATGATATGTGCTGGTCTTATTTGTAAGCCCAACTCTTCTTTATGTAACTCTAGTCCAATTGTCTCTTAGGGGGTCATATATATACACTTGTAATCTTCTGGTGAGAGCCACCTGACATGTTATAAATCAATACAATAGTGTTTCTCTGCCTATTCTAGTCTATTCTAATTAGGGGTGTCCATTCGGTTAATTTGGGTAACCGAAAATTGAATAACAAAAGAAAAAAAAATGGTTTTCGGTTATTTTGTTTATAACCGAATTAACCGAAATTCAATTCTGAATTAAGCAAAACCGAATTAACTTAAAACCAATTTTTTTTTTCTACTTACTAACTGAAAACCAAATTAGTTGCGGTTAACCGTAATAAATTTAGTTAACGGAACTTTTTTTAAAGAAAACTTATAATTTTCACTAATATTTATATATTTACATTTAATTTTAAAAAATATTTTTGTTATCCGACCAATCAAAATATTCTATTCAATAACCAAAATGAAACAAAATAAAATTTAGTTAACGAAAAACTAAAATTTAAAAAAATGATTATGAAAAACGGTTTAAAAGAACAAAAAAAAATTCAATTTTCTAGCTACACCCGAATGAACAACCCTCATTCTAATGGGTCAGTCTTGGCTACATGTGAATGTAGCCAACTGGCTACATCTCGCGTCGTTTTTTTAAAAAAAAAAACACCCGGCCGGCGCCTTTTGTTTTTTTGTTTTGTATTTTTTCTTTTTTATCATACAAATTTTAAATTGTTGTAATTTTTAATATATAAGTCCAAAATGAAAAAAAATATATATCATTGTTCATTTAAATTCAAGCTCTCTAAAATAAGACCAGTCATGGATATATTTTAACAACTTAAAAAAAATATTTTTACATGTATGGAACACAGAACGTAAAAGAAAACTTGTACAGATTGTCATTCAAACCTGTACAAATGTTCACTAAAACATGTACATCCTCATATAAAAACATGTATATCCTCGCATTAAAAGCATATAGATAGTCATATAAACCTGTTCGAATCATTAAATGTGTACATCCTTAAATTAAAACCTATACAGGAAGAACACTTGTACAGATGGTCATACGAACATGTACATATGGCCATACAAACATGTACAGATGGCCATACAAACATGTACAAATGTTCATTACAGAACATGTATATTCTCATATTTGAACATGTACATCGTCACATTAAAACATGTACATTCTCACATTAAAATATGTACATACATCCTCACATTAAAATATCATGGTATACATGTAAAAATAATTTTTTTAAAAAAGTTGTCAAAACATATTCATGACTGGTCTTATTTTAAAGAGCTCGAATTTAGATGAACAATGATATAATTTTTTTTTCATTTTGGACTTATATATTAAAAGTTATAAAAATTTAAAATTGGTGTGATAAAGAAAAAAAAAGAAAAACAGAGTGCACGCACGCGCGTCACACAACACTCCTCCCTCCCTTTTTTTTTAGAAAGAAAATTAATAATGTCATATGTAGTCATCTTGGCTACAGTTAGATGTAGGCAAGAATTTGGCCATTCTAATTCCTGCTTCTACATATACCTCAGTAAGCCTACACACAGAATTTGGCCATTCTAATTCATGCTTCTACATTTACTAAGGATGTTGTGGACCAAGTTGGTTCCTCCACTCAACCGCTTGTGATGTCTAAAGGAAAAACTAAGATGTTCCCTGAATCCTCACTCAGCACCAGACACAGTGATATGTTCAAAAAAAAAAAGGAAAACCCATGGTCTTAGTCCACTGATGATCAACTCTCCTGCCCTTTTGGATGAGTTGGAGGAGACTGAGTACTATGAGGCAATCCAGTCTAGGGCAGACCCTGAGCTTGATCAGGGCTGCCAGCCCAAATGAGTTGCTTATTCCTCAACTGCGGGGGGTTGGGTCGCCCCAGTGCAGTAGATTGGATATCTTTCCTTATCAAGGAGCATAAACCCAATCTAGTCTTTCTGATGGAGACCCATAAGTCTGACGTGGATATGGATGAAATAGCTAGAAGATGGAGGAATTATAATGGTTTGTGCTGTTAGTAGTATTGGGAAAAGTGGGGGTTTTTCTCTCTTATGGTCTAAGGAATGCTCCATCAGTCCTGTCAACCACTCTGCTCATCATATTGCAGCTGAAGTCCAACTTCTAGGTATGGAAAAGTTTTTGTTTACTGGTTTTTATGGTTGGGCCAATTGGCAGCTAAAACACCTCTCTTGGGATCTGATTAGATTTCTTTATTCTAATATTTCTTTACCCTGGATTATTGGAGGAGATTTTAATCAGATTCTTCATGAGTATGAAAAAAAAGGAGGGAGAAGGAGAGGTGATGAGCAAATGGACCCTTTTAGAGAGGTTGTGTTGTAGTGTGAGTTAGTGGATTTAGGTTTTGTGGGTTTCCCTTTTACCTACACAAACTACCAAATTGAACCCTACACCTCCTTTAGCAGGCTTGACAGAGTTTTTACCTCTCAGTCTGTCATTAATTTGTTTCCTGCCATTTCGGTTCATCACCTCCTAAGAGAGTGTTCTGATCATAGCCTTATCCTCCTTAAACTCTTAGGAAGTCACAAAAACCCTAGGAGAATTTTTAGATTTGAGAATGTTTGGGCTCTGGACAAAAGATGCAAATCTATAGTGGAATCCATCTGGGGAGATTCAGGTGAAGATCTTATGAGTAATATTTCTAGATGCAAAATCAAACTCTTGGATTGGAATGGGTGGTCTTTCTCGAAAATCAAACAGAAGCTTAGTCTCAAAAGAAAGGAATTAGAGAGAATCTCCTTAAGCTTCCAAAATGCCTGGGCCATTGCCAATAGAAACAGACTTCTCCTTGAAATTGAGTTGCTTTTACTTAAGGAAGAAACTAAGTGGAAGCAGAGATCTAGGGACAGGTGGATCAAAGAGGGGGACAAAAACACTGGGTTTTTTCATAGTAGGGCTTCTATGAATTTTAGAAGATGAAATTTTCTGCCTTCAGGATAAAAATGGCATCATGAAGTATGATTGGGATGATCTTAATTCGATAGCAGCTTCTTTTTTTGATGATCTGTTTCAAGAAGCTCCTGTTAGGAACTTGGATAGATTATTACCAGAGGTTTCTAGTATTCTGCCTCAAGAGTTCATTGATGACCTTCATAAACCTTACTCCAAGGAGGAGATAGTGACTGCTTCCAAGCAATTAGGCACAAATAAAGCTCCGGACCCTGATGGTTTTAATGGTGTATTTTTTAAAACCTTCTGGTCTGATGTTGGTAGGCAAGTCATTAAGACTGTGTTGCTTATTCTTGAAGGAAATCCTCTTCCCCCAAATCTTAATGACTATTACATTGCCCTTATCCCTAAAGAGAGAGGTGCTACTTCCCTCACAAATTTCAGACCCATTGCTTTATGTAACTTTACCTACAAAATTGCCACAAAAGTACTAGCAAACCGGATTCAACACATCCTTCCCCAAATTATATCCCAAAACCAATCAGGATTTGTCAAAGGGAGACTGCTTATTGATAATGTTATCCTAGCGGGGGAGCTTCACCACAAAATAGAGATATCTTTAGCCAAAAAGAAAGGGTTATTCTCCTACAAAATAGACCTAAGTAAAGCCTATGACAAGCTTAGTTGGAACTTCCTAGACAAAATCGTTGAGGCTATGGGGTTCCCTGATGCGTGGAGAATTCCTGTTATGAACTGTGTCACCTCGGTGAAAGGGTCAGTGATTGTGAATGGTGCTCCTGGTAAGAATTTTTGTCAGAAAAGAGGAATTAGACAAGGAGATCCAATCTCCCCTTTTCTTTTCATCATTGCCCAAGAAGCTCTGTCCAGATCCTTAAACAATGCCATGAATAACTGCCAAAGCTATGAAGGAATTCAACTTGCTCCTAATGCCCCCCCCCCCCATATCTCATCTTGCCTTTGCAGATGATATTATCTTTTATGGGAAAGCTAACTCCTCAAACATCCAGTCCCTGTCCAATCCTAAATGCCTTTCTTGAAGCCTCGGGACATCAAATCAATCAGGACAAATCTGAAATAGTCTTTAGCAAAAAGATCCCTCAAGCCCTGAAAGAAAGTCTTGCCAGAATTCTAAATGTGCACCAGGTGAACCATTTCTCTAAGTACCTTGGTCTTCCTATCAAAGTGGGTAGAAACAAAAAGCAAACCTTTAGCTTCCTTCTTGATTCCCTTCACAAGAAAATCCATGGGTGGAATAGGCCTGTTTCCCATGCTGCCAGATCCACTCTTATTATGAGTGTTCTTCAAGCCATCCCTACTTTCACCATGTCTCTTTTAAAACTCCCTGGTGGGATTATTGACAAAATCAACTCTATATGTGCCCAATTCTGGTGGGCGGGGTCTGAAAAGAAAAAAGGTATGCACTGGAAAAAATGGAAGACAGTGTGCTCTGATTTTGATCAAGGAGGACTAGTTTTTAGACAGATAGAAGCTTTTAACCAAGCTCTGTTAGCTAAACAAGTTTGGCTAATTCTTACTAATGACCATAGCTTAGTTAGTAAATCCATGAAAGCTTTGTATTTCCCTCATACAAGTATTCTTCAAGCCTCCAAAGGGAAAAAAGACAGCCCAATCTGGTCCTCGTTGATGTCAGCAATTGACCCTATTAAGAAGGGATCCTTGAGAACCATTGGTAATGGTAAAAGCACCCCAATCTGGGACCTTCCATGGCTGGCAAAAAATCATCCCATCAACCCTATCAAAAAACTCACTGTGAACCCAAATATTGCCTGCGTCAGCCACCTGATGAACCAGGATAGTCTTACCTGGAACAATCAATTGATTGTGGATAATTTTCTCCCAATAGATCAGCAAGCTATCTTCAACACCAAGTTCCATGCTGAGAATAATGATGGGTGGACCTGGGTGGACACAAAATCGGGTACCTACTCAGTCAAATCAGGATACTCCCAAATTATCCACTCCTGCAATGTAGAGTCTGCTTCTGAACCTTCTACCCATTTCTCAACCCTAAAAAAGAAGTTAGATTCTTCCCTTATCCCCCCGAGAGCTTACTTGTATATCTGGAAGTTCCTTAACAAAATCTCTCCCTGTTTAGCAAATATTTCGAGAAGATTAGGTGGTAGTGCTGCCTGTTTTCTGTGTGGTTTACCCGACACTGATAACCATAGTATCTTCAAGTGTTGGGCTTCTAAAGATGCTTGGAATGGTCTATTACTCATTGATGAGCTTCCCAACAACAAGGATAATGCCATCCAAGACTGGATCATTTCAGAATCTGTAGGATGGGGAAATCAAAGAACAGCTAAGATTGTCAACAGAATGTAGGCGATCTATGATGCTAGGAACAAAGTGAAACATAATATGGAGCTTGCTATTTTGGAATGCATTAACTGTAATCTGGCTTACACTGAAGATTACCAAAAAGATGATCTGAACAAGATTCAGATGGGTTATGAAGAGCACAACTTCAGTATCAAACAGGATGAAATTATGTTTTCTACTTACTGTAATAGAAGTATGGGATATAATCTTATTTGTAGTGGTATATTTATTTTGCATTCGGGTGATTTGGAGTTAGTGTTTAACAGGAAATCAAGGAGCGATGCTTCGAACTTTCTGTTGGAGATGGACACTATTCGATATGGACTGCAGCAAGCGGTGCTTAGAAGATATCACAAGATTGTGGTGATAACCAACTGTAATGAAACAATGAAGAAGATGGATGCTATCTTGCGTGTAAGATATGAAGCCCGTCACTTGTATCCCACTTTTGAGTCGATTCTATGTAGTAGGTTGGAGATTAGACTATGTATGTGTAATGATACTCTTTCAAACTTTCCAGCGGTTGTTGCTTGGTAATTGTTGTAATCGATTTTTTGATCCAATCTGCAAAACTGGAAACTGAGGTGCTTAGGCACCATCCTTTTGTAGGCAGAGAGGGGCGGTTTCTTGGTAGTCCCTCCTAATGCGATAGCGGTTTCTTGGTAGTCCCTCCTAATGCGATAGGTTATGTAATATGGCAAGTTAAGATCAAAAAAAAAAAAAACGAAATCATCAATCTTTTAAAAAAAAACAGTCTGGTTCAGTTTTCCGATGACAATGAACTTTACTTGCATTTCCAATAATTCTTGTAATTCTACCCGTAGTTACAGCGGCGTTGTGTTTCTTCTACCTATTCTTAATTTTTTTCATTACTGTATCACAGCTGGGCAATCACAAGTGTTATCCGTCTCAATTGTACGGTCAAGCCCTAGAAAGATGGGTAAATTGCAGCTGTAAAACTCACATGGAGCTATCAATAACCTGGGAACTCCTCACTTTAACAGCTCTAAAGTCTACGAAAACAGCTGCAACGCTAGTGGTTAGAGTTTCAAAGAGATATTAAACCATTTACATCGAGGAGACGACAAGACAACGGAATCTGAAAAAGACAACCTTAACTTCACCAAATCGAAGGTGACTTCAATTTGAACTTAATTATAAAAAAAAAAAGCAATCAATCTCCAAGAGAAATCACATACATTCGAACATTATGCTACAGAAATATACTAAATTCCCAATGTTCGCACTGCATTGAGATCATGCAAGGTCACATGGAAATCCGTTTTCTTCAATCAATACGCAGTAAGAACTGCAGGATCTTCAGTAGTAGCAAGAGAAGGAGACATGGAATTACGCGATTCATCATACTCCTCACCAAGTGGGGACTGCTCAACCCTTATCTCCTCAATCATCTTCGCTACTTCAACCATACTCGGCCTCTTCTCCGGCTGACCCTACACAAGCCATCGCCACGTGTAACATGGCCACCAGCTCCTCCTCAATATTCTTATATCTAAGTAACTCCTCATCAAACACTTCAGCCGTCCACTCATCCCTAACCACTGACCTCACCCACTTGGGCAAATCCACCGCCGCCGTCCCGTCTTCCCCTCCATCCTCCTCATCAATCCTTGCACTCACACCACTAGAGACGGTGGTGGGGGTAGCGAGAGCGGCACCACCAGTAGCAGGTGAGAGGAATTGCGATGGGGATTTCCCGGTGAGAACCTCGAGCAATAACACACCAAAGCTGTACACGTCGGATTGTTGTGACAGCCTCTTCGTTTCAACTTGCTCAGGCGCTCTGTACCCGCCCAACCGAGCAATGGCGTGAACCGGGTTCAGTAGTAAAGCTAACCCGAAATCGGAGATGCAAGCGTCCCGTTCTTGTCGAGAAGAATGTTAGTCGATTTCACATTCCCGTGTGGAATCTTCGACGCATTATACTCAGTATGAATCCGTGCTAATCCCCTCGCTGCTCCTAAAACCAAACTGATCCGAGTTGTCCAGTCTAACGGAATCCTTCCTGGCCCTCTGTTACCTGCAAATCACACACACACAATAATCCAATCCATTACATTACTCATCGCCCCAGAACACAACAAATTAACAACATTACAAAATTAAACATCATAGTAAGAGACTGACCATGAAGCAGAGCATACAAACTTCCATTAGAAAGATAATCATAAACCAGTAACTTCTCCTCTCTCGCATAATAATACGCTCTCAATTTCACAATATTCGGATGCTTCAACCTCCCAATCACATCCATATACTGCTCAAATTCCCTCCTCGCACAAGGATTTGCATCTTTCAATCTTTTCACAGCAACAGTCGACCCATCATCCAGCACCGCACGATAAACCGTTCCTAAGCTCCCTTTCCCCAGCATCTCTGCCGACGCACGGAGCAGATCTTCAAGTTCAAATTGCTTCTTCCTGTCAAAAAAGACCAGCCTGCTCTTATCCGTCCCTGTCGTGCTGTCACTACTCACATCCCCGTTTCCATTCGCGTATACTTTATTGTTTTTGTCGCTTGCGTTACTGCTCCCACTCTTTCTTCCTTTTCCGGCAGCTTCTCTGTCGTCTTCGTTGTAAGTTGAAACATTCCCGTCGCGTCTGAAGCAGCAGTATGATAAAGCGAAACCCACCACTACAACGATCAGGACCGAGTTCATTGATATCAACGCCACGATCGCTCCATGGCTGAGACCGTTTTTGTGGGTACTGGTTGATTTCGGTTTAGGAGCGGTGTCATTTGACGGCGCCGGCATTGAGCTTGGATTTGACGGTACAGTCTGAGCGGAAGCGGGGGAATCAGTACCGAATGAGCAGCTCGGTAACGGACTCGAGCCACAGAATCCTTGATTCCCAAGAAAGCTATCCATCCCGAATCGTCTCAGCAACCTATTCGGCACTCTCCCGAAAAGCTCATTGTTGGAGACATTGAGTTCACTTAAACGGGAGACGGAATCAGCAAGGGCGTCAGGGATCCGACCTGAAATCGCGTTGTTCTGGACACGGAACGTGAGTAGGCGGGTGAGATTACCGAGCTGGAGTGGGATCGGGCCGTCGAGGTTGTTATCGGAGAGGTCGAGACGGAGTAAACGATGGAGGGAGGAGATTTCATCGGGAATGTGACCGGAGAAGTCGTTGTGTGAGAGGTAGACGAGTTTAAGGTTGGTACAAGTGGTGAGTACTGGGGATAAAGTGCCGTTGAGTCGGTTGCCGTGGAGGTCGAGAACTCGGAGCTGGTCGAGAGTGGAGAGAGCTGAGATAGGTCCTCGGAGATTGAGGTTTGGGAGTGTGAGAGATGAGACGCGGTTGTTGAGACAAGTGACGCCTAGCCATGAGGCAGCGCAAGCGGGTTCGGTGGTGGTGATGGAAGTAGTGGTGGTGGTTGTCCAGTTGGTGAGGAGGTTGCCGTGTGGGTCGGCTTGGGTGCGGAAGAGGAGGAGAGAAGCGGTGTCGTTTTGAGAAGTGGAGAGTGAGAGGGAGAAGAGAAGGAAGAGGAAAGGTAGGAGGAGATGTAGATGATGATGATGAGTGGTGGATGAATCCATTGAGGAGAGGAGCAATGCCAGGGCAGGCGGGCGGGAAGAGAAGGGGGTGAAGATGAAAGAGTGGAGTGTTCTTTTTCAAAAAAAGGAAATATATATCAACTGGGGAAGAATGCTGTTCAGTTATCTTTCATTTTTGAGGAAGTAGGGGACACTGCGATTCTGCACATTTTGGCTCTTTATTTACTTTTTTCGCCTCTTCTTCCTACTACTGCTTTATTGTGAATACGATCATATTTTACTTCCATGTCTCTTTACCTTAAAGAACTACTATTTCTTTTTTTTTCATTCGTGAAATAACTACCTTGCGTTTGAATCAAACTTAAATTGATGATTCAATGCACATACCTTCAGCATTTAATTACCCAGATTGACGTCGATATTTTACTTCAAAATCTTAACCCAAAATTAGAGAGCAACACTTGTAAAAATGTTCATCATGTCTTTTTAAGATTGTTCAATTGGTGTCATTAAATTTAGAAATGTCTTGTTTACAGCCTATTGTAAGTAATACTATCTGAGAACATAAATTTTCAATCTGAAATGAAAAAGTTACCCAAAGAAGAGGTTGGAATATTACAAACACTGACAAAGAACAGGGAGTACGAAGCTCATGATACTTGCAATTAGTAGCTAGCTAGCACCGTTAAACAATGAGGGAAGGGCCTGCCTGAACTCTGAGGTACCCTTTAAATTATTGATTTCTTTCCTCCTAAATGCTGATTGCACAACTAAAAGGAGGTTCGTCCACTCCAGGGGCTCGCCCCACACTTTATTGCCGAATAAAAACAATGTACCCACCCAAGCCAAGCAGCCCAAATCTTTCTCTTTTGCAAAAGGAGGTCGAATCTCATCATAATTTGAATTTTACTATGGTAATTAAAGAGGATGAAAAGGGAGGTGAATATTTCAATTAGGTCTAAAGCTAGATGTGCTTCCTCCTCAATGATAAGTTTGTTGAGTGTGTCCCCCTCTATAAGTGCGGCAGCAATACGACTGCTAATAATAATAACCATAATTGAAGTTTGGCAATGCAAATGCTGATGTTTTGCCGTGTTTGAATGGGATATATAATCACATGTATGGTCGAGTCAATTAAAAGAGAGGATAAATATTGGCGTTGAAATTACCCTACCCTCTACTCTAGTATTCATGTACTACAATTTTTTGTTTATAAATGAACATGCACTATGTAGCTACTAGCTGCAGCAGAAGGAAGAAACAAACAACAACAAAGAAGGCACCCATTGTGATGTGATATGAGTATCAACTGAGGAGACTACTACTACTACGTACCATGTTGAAAAGTGAGACAAACGTTGCCTGACCATACAAATTAAAGATGACAAGTCACGAACAAAATGGTCTGGCGATTGAGAAGTTTTCTTTTCCATTCCGTATATATATATATATTCTTTTAAATAAGTTTGAGATTTTTTTTGGAGCCCATATTCATTCAATTTCATCTCATGTTTTTCCCATTCATTTTATTTACCTTTTTTTTTCTGTGGGAGACACCCAAAAGAGAAGAAACCAAAGAGCAAACAAAAGGGAGGAATGTGGGGACGGAAGGGCGTATACTGGCTCACTGTAAAGCATGTATGAGCATGGTTTTTTTAAGATAGAGAATAAAGAAGCGAAAGCACTGAAGAAATGATAAGCGAGAGAGAGACAGTCAGAACAGAAACAATTGAAGAAACATGTGTGGGTGTGGCCCTGTGACTCTAAGAGGACCGTGAAAATGAACACTTTGTAGTAATACAGTATTACTACAATGGTGGTGGCCTTGTTTGTCCCTGTTGGCTTTTGGTAGTAGAGCTGGTGATCAGTGTGTCGATGGCTCCTTCATTCTTTGGGGTTCACCGGCATACACTGCCATGGTCCCGCCCCCACCCTACCTTTACTGGTTGGATTTAACTCTCAAGATACGCGTGTGCCTAACAAAATAATTATACACTATTCAGGCAATGTCATAATTAGCCACCGCCAAAGCTTTCTCTTTTTTATTTCTTCCATCAACCAACCCATGTGTGACTACTGTAACTCACTCTAACCAATTTTTAATTAAAAAAATACTCCCTCCGTCCTGAATTGACCGTCCTGTTTACTATTTGGATATGTCGTTTGACTTCAATTTTTAACATATAAGATAAATTAATTTTGAATATTTAAGTTTTGCATATGAATCCTTACATGATAAACTATATGTTATAAAATTTAGTTTTATAAAATTATTTTATCTTATATACTTAATATTGAAGTGGAAAAATATGCCATAAAATAAACAGGACGGTCAATGGACGGAGGGAGTATCAAACACCAGGTCGGAAGTCAAAATCTTAAGAACAATGATTACCCTCTGTTACAACCTCTTTTAGGCTTAGGTGCACCCCGAGTTGGAGTATACAAACTACAAAATCCTCCCAGTATGGATACTTTATCAGCCAAGTTGTAAATTCTATCCAAGAAATTTAATCAACCCGCCCAGTGGTGGACCCAGAAGCTAAATCTTATGGGGTCTAAAATTTTTTTCAACAGTAACATATATTAATATAAATGTGTGATCATAAATTTATTAAACATTACAACCTTACATATAAGAACATGTTTTCTATTACTAAATTATTATCAACTTTCAGTATTTTATTCAAGTTTTGTTATTAAACCTATACTTAAAAAAAATATTTTTTTTATTATCAGTAAAGTTATGGGGTCCGGGACCCCGCCGGAACCCCCTTCGGTCCGCCCCTGAACCCGCCATAAACATCTGATTACTTCCCTTTTCCTTTTCGTTTCAAGGATTTAGTAAAAGTATAGCCCTGTTCCCGTTCGTACTTAAAAAGTCTGCAGGAAGACAAAGGAATCAGAAATGAATGTGCTTAGCGTACGATATTACTACTTACTTTTGGCCTAGACAAGTGTAAAGTAAGCAGATACAGTAACCTAAACAATACCAAAGGACAAAAGGCAATGAGTCCATGACTTCTCTCTCTATATGAGTTCGCTTGTTTTTTACCATCTTTGTCCTTTGATTCAGATAAAGTGAGCAATTGTCCATTCCATTACCGTCACAAAAGGTACGCAAATGTCGATTATGGCTACAACAAAATGTACTATAACGCTATGTTTTTACATATAAAAGTGTCTGAATGGGGCCTCAAACTCCTCAGCATAAATAAAAGTTAAAGTACGAGCTCTCATTTGGATTAGTATTGAAAACGAAGCGATTTTATATATGGTAATATAACACATAACACCCTAACCCTAGTTATTATACTAGTTAAGGAGGAAGTATAGGTGTATTCTACCATGTTTTGGACTAAGATAGGTGTAGGTCCGTATGACCCATATCGTTTTCCCTACAAGGTCCAGACCAGAGTCCCTGAACGAACGCTCATCTTTTGGGCTAAGATGGGAAATCTCACAAATGCATGCATTTGCCTCTAAATTTCACCTAAACTCTGATATGCATTGCAGGGTAGAATCAGAATGTAAGCAACTGCAGTAACATTATTTCCGGCTCCATGCACGCCGGAGGTGACATTACCATAAAAATGGCACCACTCATCACATCGGGTTGGTACTTTCTACTCCACAATTTAAGAGAAGAGAAAGAAAAGGGGAAAAAGGATGACCTCAAAAGAAGAGAAGGGTAAAATATGAGTAGTAGTAGTAGTAGTTTGGAAAAAAGTAACCAAGTTGCATTCTACCAGGTCCCACTATAATGAGAGGACATTACACCTACTAGAAAAAGTTCTCATGATTCTGGTTAAAGTCTAGAGCGATTCATCTTACAAAAGCTTTTGTCCCCTTCCACTTTCTGTGATTGAAGGCGGGATTGACGTTCAATTTTATCGACAAGGACGAATTATGCTTGAGATTGTACCGACAAATGTTTCTCAAATTTAACTAACCACTTTCTGGCTTATTTTTCTTCTTCTAACCCAAAATTTAAAAAAAAAAAAAAAAAAAGACAAAGAAGCTTGCAAGGGACCAAAGTCGGGCTAATTTGGTTCATTATAGCTGTCCATGCAAATACTGTACCGCCAAAAAGAGAAATGAAGAAAAGAATTCTACTAGAATTGAAGTCTTTCACAAGGTGTGGCCAAAGGAGGCAGAAGCAAGCAAGTCCACGATTAGCTGTCAGTGGCGAGCACTGGTGCTGGAAATTACTACTGTGCTTGTCACCTTCTGGATCATTCCAAGTGGTGGAAATGTACAAAATACTCATATTAGTTTGACGTTACCAGATAAATAGTAGTATTGGTTTAGCACGACTGTTGATGTTATTTGCCCAAGAAGACAAATTATTGACCTAAAAGACAACTCAAATGGGAAAATAAGCGACTTTTGCGATACCGACACATAAAACAGGATAT
>CM041777.1:75389431-75431202 GCA_023374045.1 Limonium bicolor | reverse complement strand
CTAAGATTGTCAACAGAATGTAGGCGATCTATGATGCTAGGAACAAAGTGAAACATAATATGGAGCTTGCTATTTTGGAATGCATTAACTGTAATCTGGCTTACACTGAAGATTACCAAAAAGATGATCTGAACAAGATTCAGATGGGTTATGAAGAGCACAACTTCAGTATCAAACAGGATGAAATTATGTTTTCTACTTACTGTAATAGAAGTATGGGATATAATCTTATTTGTAGTGGTATATTTATTTTGCATTCGGGTGATTTGGAGTTAGTGTTTAACAGGAAATCAAGGAGCGATGCTTCGAACTTTCTGTTGGAGATGGACACTATTCGATATGGACTGCAGCAAGCGGTGCTTAGAAGATATCACAAGATTGTGGTGATAACCAACTGTAATGAAACAATGAAGAAGATGGATGCTATCTTGCGTGTAAGATATGAAGCCCGTCACTTGTATCCCACTTTTGAGTCGATTCTATGTAGTAGGTTGGAGATTAGACTATGTGTGTAATGATACTCTTTCAAACTTTCCAGCGGTTGTTGCTTGTTGTAAATGTTGTAATCGATTTTTTGATTGGAAGCAGTGGGATAAATCCACTGCTCCAAGTAAACTTATCCAATCTGCAAAACTGGAAACTGAGATGCTTAGGCACCATCCTTTTTAGGCAGAGAGGGGCGGTTTCTTGGTAGTCCCTCCTAATGCGATAGGTTATGTAATATGGCAAGTTAAGATCAAAAAAAAAAAAAACGAAATCATCAATCTTTTAAAAAAAAACAGTCTGGTTCAGTTTTCCGATGACAATGAACTTTACTTGCATTTCCAATAATTCTTGTAATTCTACCCGTAGTTACAGCGGCGTTGTGTTTCTTCTACCTATTCTTAATTTTTTTCATTACTGTATCACAGCTGGGCAATCACAAGTGTTATCCGTCTCAATTGTACGGTCAAGCCCTAGAAAGATGGGTAAATTGCAGCTGTAAAACTCACATGGAGCTATCAATAACCTGGGAACTCCTCACTTTAACAGCTCTAAAGTCTACGAAAACAGCTGCAACGCTAGTGGTTAGAGTTTCAAAGAGATATTAAACCATTTACATCGAGGAGACGACAAGACAACGGAATCTGAAAAAGACAACCTTAACTTCACCAAATCGAAGGTGACTTCAATTTGAACTTAATTAAATAAAAAAAAGCAATCAATCTCCAAGAGAAATCACATACATTCGAACATTATGCTACAGAAATATACTAAATTCCCAATGTTCGCACTGCATTGAGATCATGCAAGGTTCACATGGAAATCCGTTTTCTTCAATCAATACGCAGTAAGAACTGCAGGATCTTCAGTAGTAGCAAGAGAAGGAGACATGGAATTACGCGATTCATCATACTCCTCACCAAGTGGGGACTGCTCAACCCTTATCTCCTCAATCATCTTCGCTACTTCAACCATACTCGGCCTCTTCTCCGGCTGACCCACTACACAAGCCATCGCCACGTGTAACATGGCCACCAGCTCCTCCTCAATATTCTTATATCTAAGTAACTCCTCATCAAACACTTCAGCCGTCCACTCATCCCTAACCACTGACCTCACCCACTTGGGCAAATCCACCGCCGCCGTCCCGTCTTCCCCTCCATCCTCCTCATCAATCCTTGCACTCACACCACTAGAGACGGTGGTGGGGGTAGCGAGAGCGGCACCACCAGTAGCAGGTGAGAGGAATTGCGATGGGGATTTCCCGGTGAGAACCTCGAGCAATAACACACCAAAGCTGTACACGTCGGATTGTTGTGACAGCCTCTTCGTTTCAACTTGCTCAGGCGCTCTGTACCCGCCCAACCGAGCAATGGCGTGAACCGGGTTCAGTAGTAAAGCTAACCCGAAATCGGAGATGCAAGCGGTCCCGTTCTTGTCGAGAAGAATGTTAGTCGATTTCACATTCCCGTGTGGAATCTTCGACGCATTATACTCAGTATGAATCCGTGCTAATCCCCTCGCTGCTCCTAAAACCAAACTGATCCGAGTTGTCCAGTCTAACGGAATCCTTCCTGGCCCTCTGTTACCTACAAATCACACACACAATAATCAAATCCATTACTCATCGCCCCAAAACACGATAAATTAACAACATTACAAAATTAAACATCATAGTAAGAGAAGAGACTGACCATGAAGCAGAGCATACAAACTTCCATTAGAAAGATAATCATAAACCAGTAACTTCTCCTCTCTCGCATAATAATACGCTCTCAATTTCACAATATTCGGATGCTTCAACCTCCCAATCACATCCATATACTGCTCAAATTCCCTCCTCGCACAAGGATTTGCATCTTTCAATCTTTTCACAGCAACAGTCGACCCATCATCCAGCACCGCACGATAAACCGTTCCTAAGCTCCCTTTCCCCAGCATCTCCGCCGACGCACGGAGCAGATCTTCAAGTTCAAATTGCTTCTTCCTGTCAAAAAAGACCAGCCTGCTCTTATCCGTCCCTGTCGTGCTGTCACTACTCACATCCCCGTTTCCATTCGCGTATACTTTATTGTTTTTGTCGCTTGCGTTACTGCTCCCACTCTTTCTTCTTCCGGCAGCTTCTCTGTCGTCTTCGTTGTAAGTTGAAACATTCCCGTCGCGTCTGAAGCAGCAGTATGATAAAGCGAAACCCACCACTACGACGATCAGGACCGAGTTCATTGATATCAACGCCACGATCGCTCCATGACTGAGACCGTTTTTGTGGGTACTGGTTGATTTCGGTTTAGGAGCGGTGTCATTTGACGGCGCCGGCATTGAGCTTGGATTTGACGGTACAGTCTGAGCGGAAGCGGGGGAATCAGTACCGAATGAGCAGCTCGGTAACGGACTCGAGCCACAGAATCCTTGATTCCCAAGAAAGCTATCCATCCCGAATCGTCTCAGCAACCTATTCGGCACTCTCCCGAAAAGCTCATTGTTGAGACATTGAGTTCACTTAAACGGGAGACGGAATCAGCAAGGGCGTCAGGGATCCGACCAGAAATCGCGTTGTTCTGGACACGGAACGTGAGTAGGCGGGTGAGATTACCGAGCTGGAGTGGGATCGGGCCGTCGAGGTTGTTATCGGAGAGGTCGAGACGGAGTAAACGATGGAGGGAGGAGATTTCATCGGGAATGTGACCGGAGAAGTCGTTGTGTGAGAGGTAGACGAGTTTAAGGTTAGTGCAAGTGGTGAGTACTGGGGATAAAGTGCCGTTGAGTCGGTTACCGTGGAGGTCGAGAACTCGGAGCTGGTCGAGAGTGGAGAGGGCTGAGATAGGTCCTCGGAGATTGAGGTTTGGGAGTGTGAGAGATGAGACGCGGTTGTTGAGACAAGTGACGCCTAGCCATGAGGCGGCGCAAGCGGGTTCGGTGGTGGTGATGGAAGTAGTGGTGGTGGTTGTCCAGTTGGTGAGGAGGTTGCCGTGTGGGTCGGCTTGGGTGCGGAAGAGGAGGAGAGAAGCGGTGTCGTTTTGAGAAGTGGAGAGTGAGAGGGAGAAGAGAAGGAAGAGGAAAGGTAGGAGGAGATGTAGATGATGATGATGAGTGGTGGATGAATCCATTGAGGAGATGAGCAATGCCAGGGCAGGCGGGCGGGAAGAGAAGGGGGTGAAGATGAAAGAGTGGAGTGTTCTTTTTCAAAAAAAGGAAATATATATCAACTGGGGAAGAATGCTGTTCAGTTATCTTTCATTTTTGAGGAAGTAGGGGACACTGCATTCTGCACATTTTGGCTCTTTATTTACTTTTTCGCTCTCTTCCTCTACACTGCTAAGAGCGCGTTCGAAGTTGTCCGTCAAACGCAGCTTTGGCTGCGATTTTTCAAATCTCTCTATGGTTAACATATGAGAGTTAGCCAGTACCATGGTCAGATATAAATCAATAATATGTCATTACTTAAAGCTAAAAGGAGATTAATGTCCATTAATCTTGTTATAGAACGCAGCCTTAGAGCGCGTTCGGTCGTCGACTTCAAACGCAGCAAAAGTTGCGAAAAAATTAATCCCTGTATGGTTAACCAATCCCGGTTATCACGTAGCCTTTTGTCAATTTAGAGCCAATGAAAAGCTGCCATCTGTTTTCAATATTTTCTGAAAAGTATTAAGCTACCATTGGTGAGGAAAAGAACGCCTTATTGTGAATACGATCATATTTTACTTCCAGTGTATATCTATATGTCTCTTTACCTTAAAGAACTACTATTTCTTTTTTTTTCATTCGTGAAATAACTACCTTGCGTTTGAATCAAACTTAAATTGATGATTCAATGCACATACCTTCAGCATTTAATTACCCAGATTGACGTCGATATTTTACTTCAAAATCTTAACCCAAAATTAGAGAGCAACACTTGTAAAAATGTTCATCATGTCTTTTTAAGATTGTTCAATTGGTGTCATTAAATTTAAAAATGTCTTGTTTACAGCCTATTGTAAGTAATACTATCTGAGAACATAAATTTTCAATCTGAAATGAAAAAGCTTACCCAAAGAAGAGGTTGGAATATTACAAACACTGACAAAGAACAGGGAGTACGAAGCTCATGATACTTGCAATTAGTAGCTAGCTAGCACCGTTAAACAGTGAGGGAAGGGCCTGCCTGAACTCTGAGGTACCCTTTAAATTATTGATTTCTTTCCTCCTAAATGCTGATTGCACAACTAAAAGGAGGTTCGTCCACTCCAGGGGCTCGCCCCACACTTAATTGCCGAATAAAAACAATGTACCCACCCAAGCCAAGCAGCCCAAATCTTTCTCTTTTGCAAAAGGAGGTCGAATCTCATCATAATTTGAATTTTACTATGGTAATTAAAGAGGATGAAAAGGGAGGTGAATATTTCAATTAGATCTAAAGCTAGATGTGCTTCCTCCTCAATGATAAGTTTGTTGAGTGTGTCCCTCTATAAGTGCGGCAGCAATACGACTGCTAATAATAATAACCATAATTGAAGTTTGGCAATGCAAATGCTGATGTTTTGCCGTGTTTGAATGGGATATATAATCACATGTATGGTCGAGTCAATTAAAAGAGAGGATAAATATTGGCGTTGAAATTACCCTACCCTCTACTCTAGTATTCATGTACTACAATTTTTTGTTGTAAATGAACATGCAATATGTAGCTACTAGCTGCAGCAGAAGGAAAGAAACAAACAACAACAAAAGAAGGCACCCATTGTGATGTGATATGAGTATCAACTGAGGAGACTACTACGACTACGTACCATGTTGAAAAGTGAGACAACTGTTGCCTGACCATACAAATTAAAGATGAAAAGTCACGAACAAAAGATGGCTGGCGATTGAGAAGTTTTCTTTTTCCATTCCGTATATATATATATATATTCTTTTAAATAAGTTTGAGATTTTTTTTGGAGCCCATATTCATTCAATTTCATCTCATGTTTTTTCCCATTCATTTATTTACCTTTTTTTTTTCTGTGGGAGACACCCAAAAGAGAAGAAAGCCAAAGAGCAAACAAAAGGGAGGAATGTGGGGACGGAAGGGCGTATACTGGCTCAACTGTAAAGCATGTATGAGCATGGTTTTTTAAGATAGAGAATAAAGAAGCGAAAGCACTGAAGAAATGATAAGCGAGAGAGAGACAGTCAGAACAGAAACAATTGAAGAAACATGTGTGGGTGTGGCCCTGTGACTCTAAGAGGACCGTGAAAATGAACACTTTGTAGTAATACAGTATTACTACAATGGTGGTGGCCTTGTTTGTCCCTGTTGGCTTTTGGTAGTAGAGCTGGTGATCAGTGTGTCGATGGCTCCTTCATTCTTTGGGGTTCACCGGCATACACTGCCATGGTCCCGCCCCCTCCCTACCTTTACTGGTTGGATTTAACTCTCAAGATACGCGTGTGCCTAACAAAATAATTATACACTATTCAGGCAATGTCATAATTAGCCACCGCCAAAGCTTCTCTTTTTTATTTCTTCCATCAACCAACCCATGTGTGACTACTGTAACTCACTCTAACCAATTTTTAATTAAAAAAATATCAAACACCAAGGTCGAAAGTCAAAATCTTAAGAACAATGATTACCCTCTGTTACAACCTCTTTTAGGCTTAGGTGCACCCCGAGTTGGAGTATACAAACTACAAAATCCTCCCAGTATGGATACTTTATCAGCCAAGTTGTAAATTCTATCCAAGAAATTTAATCAACCCGCCATAAACATCTGATTACTTCCCTTTTCCTTTTCGTTTCAAGGATTTAGTAAAAGTATAGCCCTGTTCCCGTTCGTACTTAAAAAGTCTGCAGGAAGACAAAGGAATCAGAAATGAATGTGCTTAGCGTACGATATTACTACTTACTTTTGGCCTAGACAAGTGTAAAGTAAGCAGATACAGTAACCTAAACAATACCAAAGGACAAAAGGCAATGAGTCCATGACTTCTCTCTCTATATGAGTTCGCTTGTTTTTTACCATCTTTGTCCTTTGATTCAGATAAAGTGAGCAATTGTCCATTCCATTACCGTCACAAAAGGTACGCAAATGTCGATTATGGCTACAACAAAATGTACTATAACGCTATGTTTTTACATATAAAAGTGTCTGAATGGGGCCTCAAACTCCTCAGCATAAATAAAAGTTAAAGTACGAGCTCTCATTTGGATTAGTATTGAAAACGAAGCGATTTTATATATGGTAATATAACACATAACACCCTAACCCTAGTTATTATACTAGTTAAGGAGGAAGTATAGGTGTATTCTACCATGTTTTGGACTAAGATAGGTGTAGGTCCGTATGACCCATATCGTTTTCCCTACAAGGTCCAGACCAGAGTCCCTGAACGAACGCTCATCTTTTGGGCTAAGATGGGAAATCTCACAAATGCATGCATTTGCCTCTAAATTTCACCTAAACTCTGATATGCATTGCAGGGTAGAATCAGATGTAAGCAACTGCAGTAACATTATTTCCGGCTCCATGCACGCCGGAGGTGACATTACCATAAAAATGGCACCACTCATCACATCGGGTTGGTACTTTCTACTCCACAATTTAAGAGAAGAGAAAGAAAAGGGGAAAAAGGATGACCTCAAAAGAAGAGAAGGGTAAATATGAGTAGTAGTAGTAGTAGTTTGGAAAAAAGTAACCAAGTTGCATTCTACCAGGTCCCACTATAATGAGAGGACATTACACCTACTAGAAAAAGTTCTCATGATTCTGGTTAAAGTCTAGAGCGATTCATCTTACAAAAGAAACTACCCTCCCCCCAGTCTAATAAAGAGAAAAAAGCTTTTGTCCCCTTCCACTTTCTGTGATTGAAGGCGGGATTGACGTTCAATTTTATCGACAAGGACGAATTATGCTTGAGATTGTACCGACAAATGTTTCTCAAATTTAACTAACCACTTTCTGGCTTCTTTTCTTCTTCTAACCCAAAATTTAAAAAAAAAAAAAAAAAAAGACAAAGAAGCTTGCAAGGGACCAAAGTCGGGCTAATTTGGTTCATTATAGCTGTCCATGCAAATACTGTACCGCCAAAAAGAGAAATGAAGAAAAGAATTCTACTAGAATTGAAGTCTTTCACAAGGTGTGGCCAAAGGAGGCAGAAGCAAGCAAGTCCACGATTAGCTGTCAGTGGCGAGCACTGGTGCTGGAAATTACTACTGTGCTTGTCACCTTCTGGATCATTCCAAGTGGTGGAAATGTACAAAATACTCATATTAGTTTGACGTTACCAGATAAATAGTAGTATTGGTTTAGCACGACTGTTGATGTTATTTGCCCAAGAAGACAAATTATTGACCTAAAAGACAACTCAAATGGGAAAATAAGCGACTTTTGCGATACCGACACATAAAACAGGATATAGTCACTATTATGCATTCTTGTCACTACGCTTACAAAAAAAAAAACTGTAACTAAGCATACCAAAATTTATAATCGCTCGGGTATCCTGACCACTTGACGATTGAAGAGATTAACCATACTATATCCCAGCGCAACCATGAGAGTGTTCCATCATATCATAAGTCTCTTGACAGAGATGCACATGGAATCAACTCCTTATCAGAGACCACCTGAGAGAAATGAAAAACCATCAGTACGTAATCATGGTTGGGTGGAGCGTTAATATGATCAATGGTTTAGACTTGTTTTCTCTTAGCCAAAAAAATAATCAATTGATCCATGCATGGCTACAAAGAAAAAAATCCTCTTAAATCATAGTATCATGTAAACTAATAAGCAATTCACAATCCAGTAAGTCCTTCAAAGAGTGGAAAAACAAAGAAAAGAAAAAGCTCCCCCGTCAGCTCACCGTTGTGTAGCCAGCTTAAATATCATCCTCTGTGGATGATATTAGAATTCTGCCATTAATGAACAACAACTGCAGGTAGAAGCATGCAATTCCACCATCCGACCCACAAAGTAATCGATTGCACAGCATTCCCACTATTCTGCTTATAGTCTACTTCAGCTTTCCCAAATTTAAGCAATCATGGAAACTACACTTCGTTCCCAAATGACATCCATAGTAGACAGCGGCTACTGATACCTACCAGTGACAGGCTTGAAGAGCCTAGAGTGATAGATTCAGAGAATAATTATAAGCAAGTGTCAGATTTGATAGCGCAACAATTCTGCATGCAAGGTTGCCATTACCCTGACTGCTCCTCCATTTGCAATTGCAAAAAACTATGTTTTTGCAAATGTCCACAACTGTCCACGTATTAATTTGAAGTTAAAGCCTCGTAAGAACGGTTTGGTTGAGCACATTCCATACACGGGATACAACTCCATGGGACAGAGATTGATAAGCTTCTTTTGCAGCTGATCTCCGTGCTTCAAGAGCATTTGTATCACTAAAGAGTTCCACAAGAGTATCAATTAGCTCCACTCTTCCTGAAACCTGCAATTAAATTAAACAAAAAATAAAGATGAGGCCAACCCACAGAACTTTAAAAGCGTGATAAAGGTAGATATTTTTTTTCCCTGGAAGCTACTCTAGGAGGCCATTGTTTCCAGAAAGAAAAAGAAAAGGCAAAAGGGGTTCAAAACAGACTGAACAGTAAATTATCTGCACAAATTAGAACTATGAAGAGTTGAAAAATATGTAATCACAAGAGAACAAACCACCTTTTTGGTTTCATTAGGCTTGTCTTATAATTATCTGTCTTTGCTTGAAGTTTTAAGTTGGAGATGTTCTACCCAAACAGATCTTCATGTTATGTTTTTGTCAACCTATTATGTATGTTGGTTGCCTACAACCCTACCCCACACGCCTATTTGACATCCATCTATCTCACTAAATCTGAATATCCACTTCACATAACTCGCCACAGGTTTATCTCTATGAATTTCATACCTTACAAGAAAATGCAATTGCTCATCAATTTGTCCCGTTGTGGATTAGAAGGTAACATCTTGAAACCAGATGAATACAGAAAGGAGCCCATTCTTTGACATACCTGCTGAATTGCTAAAGGATCAATTTGCTGCATTGTGGACACCATATGCGAGAAGTGCCCGATATGAGGACCTGAAATACAAATATATATATATACCAGCAATATTTAATAAAGCTCCACGTACTCTGGAAAAAGGTTATCCTCAGACTAATTTCATTAATAAGTATATTCCAAGCCTCTGAGGCAGCAAACATTGAGTCTAGCACTAGCTCCAGAATACTATATTACTTGTAGAGGCCCCTTTTCCACTCCTAAAAAATATGGACTTCATACAATAGTGTAAACTTTGAGGTGTAAACGACTTTGTTATTTATGGCCTAAAGCACACAAACTTCCAAAATGGAATTGGGAGCTCATGCCATTTCCCTGCGATCCCTTTTATTATGATGAACAAGAACACCTAAACATTTGAAAGAGCTTCTTACCAGTCAAAACAGCACAACCAGCTGCAGCAGCTTCTGAAACATTATGACCTGCCAAACCAGGCAGGAAGGAACCACCTACTACCGCAACTGGTGTTATCTTGTATAAGTATCTTAATTCACCTATTATAAGTTAACAGGAGATAGAATCATAATAGGGAATAGAAAAGAATTCCCTGTTGATTGATCCGGTAAATAATTAAAACAGCAACACAATCAAATCTTTAAGATCCTTTGACAGTGGATAAGTCGTATTCAGTATTAAAGTGGGGAAGAAAGAATCATCTTACCCAAACATTGTATACTGACTACATTACTACACCTATTCTCTTAAATAAACTCCATCACCGGTTAACTCTAACAGTGGAAAGGGAGCATGAAGTTATGGACATACCTAAGGTATCCACCAAGTATATATTGTTGTCAGGTGTAAGCTTGTCTCCATGAGATCTAATAGCAAAATCCATTCCGCTAATTCTTAGCGCCTGCAGAGTGGGGAGAACATGAAGTATATAACAAGAAAGAAGACTAATCTCATTCTACCATACAAACGAATTTATTAGAGTCACAAATGTATAAATCATACTGTGGCAATTTCTTGGGCAAGCTGTGGATGACGAGGCACAAGAATTGTAAGAATGTCAGGAAAACCTTTTATAAGCACTTCATGAGCTCCAAGCATAACTACAAACAAATGTGGCATAGGTCTAGAAATGTTTAATTGTAGAGGTTAAACTACAATCTCAAAACAGTAGAGCTCTGAAGTAAGTGATAAAAGGTGAACTAGGACATTACAACTTTGGTGACAATTTAATTGATACAGCTACCACATAGAAACCCACAAAAAACAGGAACAAACCTTTTTCTTCACCTTTGTGAATGGAAGAAGCAAGCCAAACTTTCCTATGAGAAATCTGCTTCTCAATATCCTTGATGCTATCCTCAACAGTGCTTACAGAATCACATTGTTGTAGAGCTGGGAACAAAACAAGCAAGATTATCTAATTTGGAAAATTCTGGATCATCTCTATTCAGCGTGATTTCGTGAAGATGAACCCAGCAGATGCAAATTAAACAATTTCTTTCTCTGATTTCAATAATTTAGGGTTTAAGAAGATTCATTGTTGTAGAGCTGGGAACAAAACAAGAAAAATTATCTAATTTAGGACTTTCTGGATCGTCACTATTCAGCTTTTACTCTGACTTCGTAAAGATGAACCCAGCAGATGCAAATCAAACAATCTCTTTCTCTGATTCAAATAATTTAAGAGTTAAGAAATTACTATTGACACAATATATTCTTCCCTGAGATACCAACTTTCAAGAAAGTCTGAATCATAGTTAAATCAAAGTAACATGGTTGCATGGGCTTACAGTATTTCAAGTCTGCGGAACAACTTATATTCAAAGGCGGAGCTTGTAAAAGCTGAAAATGTAGCGCTTCTTTTGCACTCTACAATATCAGAAGAGCGAGATGAGAAACAAAATGGATGCACATAAAAACAATTATGCACATGGATACAAGGCCAAAATTAGAGGAAGACGTTTACATACCAATGGGATAATTAGTGTAAAGTTGGACAGCATCAATGATATAAGCGGAAAAACCAAGGGCACCAACCAGCGTCGAAGAGATTTAGTAGAGATACGAGCATTTATCAATGCCAGCATAATCTGTTGGTTATAAGCATCAACGTTGAAAATGAAAAAATGGCACTGTTGACTATACGGGATCTATTATGCACTACAATTGTTTACTTACACCATGTTTTGAAGCCGTCATTATAAGATTTGGCCACAATTCACTCTCTATTAGAACAATAGCATTTGGCTTCCAATAATCAAGGAATGCATCCACAACAGCTGGAACGTCCAGTGGAGAAAACTAACCAAGGCAAACAAAGTTTTACATACAGATAAAGAAAAATCATATGACGCATACAACAACCAAACATTATTCTTGTCAATAATTATGGGTCCATCAGTTGATTCTAATACAGAGTTTACTATTATTTCTCTTACCAGTCCATACATTAAGTCCGCTTTTTCTTTCCTTGTAATGCTAGTTTCAACAGAATGATTATCTTGAAAAAATAATCAAAGCACAAAAAAGAAGAGAGCATTTGAAATCCCTAGGAAACATGAATATACACGAGTGCTTGATGTTATACCTGGTACATGACATGTTTTGGAAGCTGGTTTTTCAAGGCCTCACTGCATTCAAGTTCAAAATACACCCAAAGTTACATTTTCTTAAAAGCATCACTGTTCGTCCAACCAATGATACTCTTATTGTAAAACAACATAGACCAATCTTTTACTAAGCCTAGACAGCTAGACTTTGAGATCACAAGAACAGCTGCATAAATAGCTCTATCCAGTGAATGTTTGAGGATAGTCCCCCCTAACTTTAAGCCTTGACATTTGCGGTATGTTTGGACATCTCATTTCACAGGAGATCTCATTTTTTCCCGTACTCGATATTATTGCTCACTCCATACCTCGATTATGGCTTGTTTAGAGAAGTAACCAAGTCATAGCAATGCAACCCAATTTTCTCACTGGGATGTTGCGGAGACAGACAGTTGCTGTCATATCTCAAGAAGTAAGACAGTCCTGAACTTTTCTAGATTAATTAAAGCTCAACAAACCATGTCCGAATGTAGAAACGAAAGTTATCGAAACAGTAGATACCACAAGGCTGAAAACGAGATCCCTCCAGTCATACTTGAAGAAACTTCTGTACTTATTTCTACTTACAACGCAGATAAAGCGGTTGTTGTCATCAGAATGCTTAGATCAGGCCTTTCTTGCATGCAGCGTTTAATAACTTTAATCGCAGCCATGCCTTCTCCTGTTTTGTTCAATCGCAACAAACAGAAAAAACAACCGTGAGAGCAGAGAACTAGCAAAACATACGTTATGAAAAATCTAGCATATACTTGGTTAATCATCACAATGTTTCTATACCCACAGGCTTAATAATCAAAAGCAAAACCAGAGAAAATCAATAGCATTCAAACAGTAGGCGGAACCTGAGAAGGAAAATAAGACGTATAACCTAGAGATACAGCGTGGAAACAGATAAGGAAGCCAGGGGGTCGAGGTAGGGATGGGCGTCCAAGGCGTTCCGGCCACCGGGTGGAGTGTTCGAGGCCCCGGTATCTTCGCCATCGTAGATGAACGTGCAGCAACGGAGAAACAGCGGACGTTAGAGCTCTGTAGAGCCTGTAAACGATCATTCCCCTCTCCCTCACCGTCATTTTCGCCGTCGTCTTCATTTCTTTCTACTTTTGCCGGCGAGAGTCAGAGCAGAGAGAATACCAAACAGAATCAGTTGGTAGTCTACTGGGCTGTTCTAAGATAATGAACTTGTTGGGCCCAAAAAAATCGTCAGGGGTTTTGTGACGGAAGATGTACTGGGACGGATTAAATCCTAGACATCCCTTATCTAATCTCGGCCATTAACTTTCTTTTTTTTTTAAGAGTACAGCCATTGACTTATAACTGGTGTAAAATAGCAAACGTGGATTACTTATTTTGAAAGTTGTATTATAGTAGGAAAATGATATGAATCCAGTATTCTATTTTATTTAGTAAAGCTATATTAACATCTAGTGTCCTAATTTTTTTAAAAAAATCTAGTGTTCTAAACAGTTAAGGTGACTTTTTATAAATTTTTTTTTTACAAATCATTTAACAAAATAATTTTTATATTATAAATATAAAATAAGTCACTGTACAACTATTCATACTACATACAGATATATATATATGACTAATATTTTCTTAATTTATTAAATTGTGTAGTTTTCATATGTACGCGAAAAATTGAGTATACATCAATTCAAATATAAATAATTTAATCAAACTGAATTAACTTAAAAGAAGTTAGATTAATATGAAAAATACTAAATCAAATAATTTGCAACAATGTCTACAAAAATGTAATTTTAGCAAAAAATGGAAAAAAAATGTAAAGAAACAAAATGTAACTTACGACCTGGACATCCAATTGCATCAGCTAACGACCTTAGACCCTGAAACCATCACTACAAACCTTAAAATAAGCACCTTAAAATAAGCTTTGACGTTTTAACTCTCTTATGATGGTTTTTAGGTTGAGTGATGTAGGGTAATCTTTTTTTAAACTCATTATATACTTTATAATGTCCCCACTGACTTGACAAATTTGTAGGGTTTGTGGTTTGAGTTTAGGGTTGTTAGACCTACACCCTTCACTACAATCCCTAAAATAAGTCTTCAATGTTTTAACTCTCCCATGGTGGTTTTAGGGTGTAAGGAAAGGTAGTCTTTTTTTAAATCGTTCTATACTCTATAATGTCGTTACTGACTCGACAAATGTTTTGGGTTTGGGGTTTGTGGTTTAGGGTTTAGAATCTAACGACCTTAAACCCTCCACTACAAACCCTAAAATAAACCTTCAACGTTTTAACTCTTATAAGAAGGTTTTAGGGTGTGTGGTGTAGGATAGTATTTTATTAACTTGTTCTTTACTTTAAGGTTTATGGTTTAGCAAAAATCTTTTCCCTTATGAATTAGAAACATTTACACCACCTTCTATAATCGTTTTCATTACTATTATAAAAAAGATGACACTAACTGTTATATATCTTTTACTTGAACGTTCTCATCGAATCATTGTGTGTAAGAATATTTTCTTAACATTTATCAGTTTATAGAGCTTGAACGTTTTGAAACAATAAACTGAGTTGTTGAAGTCGATTTACGTATTCATTAACCTTGATTTTTACGTATCCACGATCATTTATAAATGTTTCCACTGATGATTAAAAACATGTACACACTCTTCTATAATTGTTTCCATCACTATTTTAAAAGAAATGACACTGACTATTATATATCTTGTCTCTTGGCCGTTTTTATTGAATCATAATGTATAAGAATATTTTCTTAGCATTTACGAATTTATAGAGCTTGACTGATTGATCAACCTGAAGGCTACAAACATTTGGAAACAACACACTGAGTTGTAGGAGTCGATTTTACGTATTTATTAACCTTGATTTTTACGTATTCACGATAATTCATAAACATATCCACTGATGATAAGGAACATGTACATATCCTTCTATAATCGTTTTCATCACTATTTTAAAAAGAGATGACACTAGTTGTTATATATATTTTTCCTTGGTCATTCTTATTGAATCATAATGTATAAGAATATTTTATTAGCATTTATCAATTTACAGAGATTGACTAATTGATAAACGTAAATGCTATAAACATTAAAAACCAATACTCTAAGTTGTTGAATTTGTTTTTATTTGTTAACCTTGGTTTTTACGTATCCTCAATATCTTATAAATGTTTCTAGTGATGATAGAAAATATGACACTAACTGTTATGTATCTTTTCTTTGACTCATTCTTATCTAATCATCGTGTATAAGATTATTTTCTTATCAGTTATCAATTTACAAATTTTGGTTGATTGATAAAGCCTGATGGCTATAAATGTGTAGAAATGATAAACTGAGTTGTTGGATTCAACTTTTGCATATTCAATAACTTTGGTTTTTATGTATCCATGATAGTTTATAAACGTTTCCACTCATTATTAGAAACATGTACTGAAATACCCCAAACCTTGATATGAAGTTTAAATATTAAACTATGGTATTTAAAGGCTAAAAAGTGCCTTAGAAACAATGGTGAACAATTTAAACCATAGTAAAAACAATAAAATACCATAAACACAGTTTGAGCAAAAACATGCTCTAAGCTTGGAGTGAACTTGGTTAGGACCCAAAGAGCCTACCAAGACTTAATAATATTCAATTATGATTTGACAAGGCTAATTAAGTCCTTAGGAAACTTTGGTAGACAATTAAACCAAACAAAACACAAGAAACACCTTAAAGTCAATTTAAGCAAATACTTGCTCTAGACTTGGTGTAACCTTGTATAAGACCTAAAGGTCATTCCTAGACCTTATTAACATGATAATGAACATTTTAAATCAATTACTAAAGAACACCAAGCTTGAAAACAAATTAAAACACAAAATGTGCTTTAAGGAGTCTTAAAGCACATTTTTGAAAAATTGTCTTGGAAATGGATTTTGAGTGGCTAAATGCCCATCATTACTCTTTAATCAACATGTGTAGTACTTAGTATCACATTAGGAAGTCTAAATCAATGGGAAATCAAAAATTTCACAATTATGTGCCTTAATTTGTGAATAGTGCTCAAATAGTACTAGTTTAAGTTATAAGTCAATATAAGTCCATTAAATGGTCAACAAAGACCAAAAACCAGTCAATGTACAAGAGGGGGGCCGATTTTGTAAGTGGTGAGTCATCACCCTTGTTAGTTTATTAAAGGAAGGATAAATGATAAAGTAAAGTACTATTTGCTTTTTAACATAAATATCTTAACCAAAGGCTTACCTCTCACCTCCTCTCTTCATTTCCTCCATTCACCACCGTATTCATCTTCTTCCTCCCCTCTCAAAACCGTTCTCCTACTGTAGCACCATATTCTCCATCTTCTTTTGCATGTAACTCATGGCTCCATGCTCCAAATTCAATTTCAAGACTACCATTCTTCTAGTTGGAGCAAGCTCTTCATTTCCCTCTTTTCAAATCTTCAAGACCTCCATTTTGGTGCCATGAAGAATCTCCATTGAAGGAGCTTGAGCTCATATTTTCATGCCTTGTCATTCTCCTTTGCTTCAAGGTAAGGAAAATCAAAGAAAATCCATGCTTCCTTCATTTTCATATATGGCTGAAAATTCACCTCTTAATGGTGCATTTTCTTGCTCTTCATTTAGCTTGAATTGATCTTCAATGGACTAGGAGGAGTCCTCTCTTGCTACTTATTAAAGTTCTCTTTCAAATTCCAAAGGTAAACATCAATTTAAGTGTTTTAAGACACATATGTAAATCTAGGGTTTAATTATGAGTTTAAGTATTAAACTTAATGCTCATTACCCTTATATGTTTATTGGTTAGAAGATTGACAAGTGATAAAAGCTCCTTGCCGATTTTCAATCAAGAAAGAACAAGAGAAAACAAGTGAGAAAGCTTGAAAAACAAAGAGGTAAATGATCTCTCTTAATGTAGTTTTATGTACTAGGAAATTGAGCTATATTTGCTTAATAATTAACCTAAAGAGCCGATGGGAAATGAGTTAGAAAACTATCCACAAGGTGGACTAAAAAGACATGGGAGCATTGTTGTGTGTATTTGTAGGTTGAAGGCATTTAGATGTGGAAATTTAGTGTTTAAGTTTAATGCAATTTAAGGGCCTATGAGCCATGTTATTTAAGGGCCTAAGTGCCAAGCAATTTAAGTCTATGCACTATATTGTGATGTAGTGTTGTCTAAAGGTTTAGTTGTGTGTAAAGAACATCTCTTGTGAAGATGGATATCTTTGGTGGTTAAAGGATGAAAGACAATATGTTTGTGTGTAAGGAATGTGTATTAAGAGATTTAGTGTTCTTGGATTGTATAATGGTGGAAAACTATGTGTTTTGGTGTAAGGTGATACAAGAGAAGCTATGACAAAATTTAGTTGATAAACAAAGGAGTTTATGTATTCTAATGAGATTTGGTGACCTAGATTGTACTAGGAATTGTTAAGTGTAAAGATGGTGAAAGAAGGCGGACTATGGTGTTCTTAAGTGTTAAGATGCCTTGGGCATGGTCTTGGAGGATTTAGAGATCAAATAGGTGTTTTAAACACACCAAGGTTATGATATGTGAAGTGTTAAGTCTTGTTCAAGTTTTGGTAAACAATGGAAGTGTAATGCCTTGTGAAGGTTTAATTAGGAACTTGTGGGAAAGACTTGAGGAGTGTGTGTAAAGGGGATGAGTGTGATGCAAAATGATGCTTTAGGAGTGGTTATCTTGTGGTGGAAGAACACTTTGGTTAGTGGAAGTTTTAAGCAAAAATTACAAGTTACAAGTGTAAGTAAAATATTCTAAGTGTTAAGGATTTAGTAAAAGTTTGAGTAAAAGTTTAAGGAGTTTTGGGGATGATTAGAGAGGGTTTTAGTGTGCCAAAAAGATGTTAAAACATGTGGGAAAAACATGTGTAATGCATAGGAAAATATTGGGGTGAATTTGGAGTTCAAAATGAGGAGAAAAGCACTTTGAAAAATGGGGTCTGTTCTGGACCGCCCCTGTGGGGAGGTCCAGTGGAATTATGCAGCCGTAGGAGCTTCTGATGTGGACCGCCCCTGGGACCTCCCCAGTGGGGCGGTCCAGACCAGAGAGAAAGAATTTTTTTTAAGGCTTCTAATGATGGGGGATTGAATGGTAATGGTTTTAGATGATGTTTAGGCCTTGTTTGGTGACATGTAAAGGCCTTAAAATGTGTAAACAAGTGTTAGGTTTGATGTGAGAGTTGTGAACTTAAGATCACAAGAGTAAAATTAAGTATAACAGGATGATGGGGTTAACTATGGGCGCATTAGACGTTAAGCGATCATGTTACCCCAATGTTAATGAAAGTAATTGTGATGTTACCAGTTGTACGGGATTTGTTCGAGGAACCTAGGAGGACACAATATAGTGGACCGTGGTGACAGGTATGGTTTTCTTGCAACCTGTGTTCTACCGGATTACACCGGCTTGTATGCCAATATGTTTTCTGAATGTTGCCACCTTTTAAGATAAAAACATGTAATGAGTTTACAGTTGTTTAATTATGTGGCGTGCGTAGTTCCGATACCGTTTAGCTTTAAATATGTGCTAAACTTAACTAACCGACTCTAGGATTACACAATAGATCTGTATTCGGACTTAACGACCCAAACCATGGGAATGTTCTAACCACGGCTATGCGTGAGTTAGTTATGTGTTGTTTGTGTGTGTTAGTATGATCGCTACCCTTGTGTGTGACTAACTAGACCTAACCACCTATTTGTGAATTAATGTACTAAGTCCAATAATGAGACTTCTAACAAGTGCTAACCGGGGAGTGAGGAGTCCGGTCGTTTCGGCCACGCGTGTGAGTATGGGGGTCGTTGTCATATCAAGTTCGATCCTCTCCGTATGTTATGGTTGTTTTCCATTTTGGTTCTCAACCTTCCCTTTAGCTTAACCAAGGCTATTACTGACTCACGTCGGGCCCAGGGGCATACTATGTTTGTTCGGTGTGCTTGGATTACTATATCCGACGCACCTTGGGATTAAGTTATCCGTTCATTTAACAGGACGGTAACGAGTTATGTAACGAGCTTAACATGAGTTTGACAGCATTCTCTAGGCTCTACAAGTGAACTAACTATGTTTGGGTCGGTTCCTAGAGAGAACTGTTCCCGTTATGTTATGTGATATTGTTGTACTGCAATTCTTATTGTGATGTTATGTTATACATACGTTGGAACGTGAAATGAGTTGTTATGTGGAGTATGTGGATCATGGATATGATGCCATGTTATTATAAGACGTTTTGGAGTATAACCTACTAGTGGGTAAGTGTCGTCAATTAAGGAGATAGCTCCAATAGAGGACAAACCCTCTAGGGTTAAAGTACACCATGAGTGATTTAACGAGTATAGATGTGTTGACTATTTGGTAGAGCCCATTGTTGTGGTTATGTAATGTGTTATGTGTTGTAGTTTACAAGCATGATTTAAATATAATAAACCGCATGCTTAGACGACAATTAGTTGTGTGTGGCCCGGTAGTATGCGGGCTGCACGATTACCATACCAGCATTGTGCTGAGCCCCCTGGGGGGCCACCCTTCTTTCATTTCCTATTTTCAGGTACAAGGAGCTGGAAGCCGTTCGAGAGTAGGACGGGGTAGTTGTTGTACATGGGTAGCCATTTAAATTGAGTACGTTTGTAGGTGTAGTAAGACCGAAATTGTTATCGGCATTAGTTTGTAAGTACTCGGTACAGTGGGAATGTATATGTATAGTAGTTGTTGGAATGGAATGAGAATGTAATGTGTAGTTGCTCGGGAATCTGGTCCATCAGACCGATACAATGTATATGTATTAGCCTTGTTAGCCACGTGGGTGGCTAACGGCGTGTAACACCATTGAGTTGAGTAATGTGATGAGTTAAGTTTTCCGCTGCAATGTGTTGTTAAGTGTATGGTTGTAGTTGGGGTGTTACATGTACACAACCTTCTATAATCGTTTTCATCACTACTATAGAAAATATAACGCTAATTGTTTGTTGTATATATATGTATATATATTCTTGTCGTTCATATTGTATCATTGTGTATAAGAATATTTTTATTAGCATTGTTTCAGTTTGTAAACCTTGATTGATTGATAAACCAGAAGACTATAAATGTTTGAAACGATAAATTGAGTTGTTGAAGTCGTATTCACATAAAACTTTGGTTTTTATGTATGCACTATATAACTTATAACTTTAAGGCACATATTTTTATGTTCAATATTTTTTAAAAACATTATACATCATTTTTTTATTTAGAAAAAAAACCATTTACTTTGTGTTTTTTATATCAGCATTTTTTTTTACATTTTGAATTATTATTGCTTCACTACATATATGTATGTATACACCAAAAATATTATAAAATTTAAAAATTATTACAATAGAGAAATGGTCTCGTGCTTTCGATTAGGGGAGGCAATTTTTACCCAACCCGATAACCCGACCCAAACCCAACCCGTAAATAGTGGGTATGGGTTAATATTATTGACCCATTTAATTTTTGGGTTGGATATGGGTTACCTATTAAATATATGGGTTGGGTATGGGTTAAGGGTCCTAACTCGAATTCAACCCGATCCATTTACTTAATTTAGTTTAAAATAAATATACATATATTTTACTTGGATATGTATTAATTCTATAACCATTAGTATAATAGCAAACAAAAATACTATCACTTCTTTAGGCCCACATAAATAATTATTATATAAATCCAAATACATTCTCTAGGCCATCTATATCCACCATTTACTTTTGTTTGAAAACCTAAATACTATGTCAATCATTAGTCGCACAAACTTCACCATTCACACTATTTCATCTGCGCAAATAATGGCTATGAGTTAAAATTATTGACTCATTTAATAAAATATTGACATTTGGAAATACAACACACAATGATTCGAAATAAATGACCGTCATGTGCACGCTTTTATGGACGACTCATCTTTTTGCAGAAAAACAAGAGTATTTGTATTTAAATTAGTTAAACGGGTCGTATTTGGATTCAATGATTTTATATGGGTTGGATATTGGTTGAAAGTTTGTAACCCGATTATATTTGGGTCAGGTATGGGTCAATACAATTTTAGTTGGGTTGGGTATGGGTGAGCTTCAACCTAACCCATCAACCCGAATTGCCACCCCTACTTTTGATGATAGTAAAAGGTGGGATCATACGAAAACTAATTTGATAGAATGCATGAATGGGGTGTTGAAGATGGTTTGTTTGCTTCTGGTAACGACGATTATGGAGAGCACTTTGTACAAGTTAATTGATTACTTCTGGGATAATCTAGAAACCTACATTGCTCAAAGGAACAGGGGCTCATTTTTCATGAGGCATTTATCTAATAAAGTTGTGAGAACCAAACTCTTGCCAACTACCACTGTGTAGTTGTTATTGATGCTAAGCATCTGGTATATGAGGTGGTTGACAATGAAGATACCAACCTACAATGAGTCAAAGGAAAATTTGTAGTTAAAATCAACTCAAGGGCGTGCGAATGTAGTGAGTAGTAGGCACTCAAGTATCCATGTTCATATGTAATGGTTGTGTGTTCCAGCACAACACCTGATTGAAGGAACTATGTTCCTAGCGTTTACAAATCGGATACAATGATATAGGCATACTCGGAGAACAAGTGTGTTCCACTCGGCCACAAAGGAAAGTGGCTTGTACATGCTAGCTTGATTGTGGTTCTAAATCCAACCATGATGCGCAATTGTAGAGGCCGCTCTACATTCTCTAGTATACAAAACAAAATAGGCGAGGCTTATCAACATGAGAGTAAACTGTGTGGTTTATGTTGGCAACGATGTCATGTGACGACCAATTGTCCTAATGCACGTTATAATCAGTGTTATAATTAACTAGGTTGAGACTAGATAGTTATCACCTCCTTTGAAGTATTTCAACGGCTTCTGGGAATATCCTGGACAAATCCCTCTCATTGGGAATTGAAAGGACAAAGTCCCCATTGACTGGAATTTTCCCTTCTAGTCATTTTCTCATTCTCGTGAATGTAAAATTTCACAACAATGGTGCAACAATAATGCAGTGTGGAATCTGTTTTTTTATCTATGGGAAAATTCATTCTTCACACATGATGTTTGCGAAATTACACATCCCATCCTTGAGGTTTTATAACTTACTTTTCCCACCTATGTGGTTTCTTCTATTTTACATCTGACAAGTTGTTGTGTATTCTTTTCGTTTAATTTAGAAGATGCTTAAACATTGTCCGAAGTTGATGAAACTATACATGGATGATGCTAGAGTGTTATATTTTACACATGTCAATTCTAAAGTTTTTTAAGCTCATATGAACCTGTGGGACCCAATAAAAACACATTCAGAGTACGATTTTTTGTGTCAAAATCCACAAAAAAGCTTACTCTGAACGTGTTTTCATTGAGCCCCACAGGTCACAAGTGAACTTTAAAACTTTAGATTTGACATAAGACCAAAATACAACACTTAAGCATCACACATGTAAAGTTTCATCAATTTCAGACAACGTTTAAGTATCTCCTATATTGAAGGAAAATTAGAAAAAACCAACTTCCCCATAAAATTATGAAAGTTGGCGGGTGTAAAATGGGAGAAACCACATAGGTGGAGAAAGTAATTTTTGAAACCTCGTGAGTCGGGTCACTCAAGTGCGTAATTTCATCAAATGTCATGGGTGAGGGATGTAATTTTCCCTTTATTTATTCATACAAGTTAGAAAGTCATGCATCTTATAGTATCAGTTTTAAGAAACCACAACACTCATAGCACCTATAATACATTTATAAACCTACAAGCTAGAAATTGTCATGATGCTTGGTGCCTATTTGCTTCCATTAGTGCCCCAGACATGACAATGTTTTTCAAAAAATGTATTGTTAAGGAAATTTTCCTTCTATATGGACTTTGATCTCCCAATGCATCGTGAAACTACGATCAGTGGATAAATATTCACCTAGCGTCTGGATAGATAAGAAAGTGGAGGAGAAAGATGAAGACCACGACCAAGAGCATCCTTCAAATAATGGCGAATTCATATGATAACTCTTCAAAGAAACTCTCTAGGTGTATGTATAAACTGACAAATATGACCCCGTTATATGCAATCTCGGGTATAGTAATAGGAGCAAATTGAAAACCATAGATGATGTCACAGTATAGATGTACATCATCAAAGGGATAACACATAAGCATCTAAGCATGTAGAAGGATCGACAGACAAATATATTAAGATGAGCATCAATTAAACACCTTCAATACAATGAATCATTAACCCATTTACACTCGCTGAGATATTGAGAATTTCTAACAAGTTTAACTACAATACCAAATATAACAAGGAATGAAGTTCCTAGATTATGAACATAGTTAAACATATGATGAGGTTGAGTAAAAGTGAATCAATTAACTTGTCATATAAGCCTTAATTTATTAGATCATCAGTGTGAACTAAGATATAGATATAAAAATGACACAATGAACCAACGAGTGGTGTATGAACAGCCTTTATGAAAGCCATGGGACACCAAGAAATTTCCAGTTTTGTAGACCATACATGAGGAGCTTGTTTCAACTCATAAGGAGCAAGTCACAATAAAAAGAACACGAAAGGGAGAAAAAGGATGAAAAACCCTATCATGCTCCTCCAAATATGCCTCTTTCAAGCTTAACTCAATAAAACATTTTTACATACAGTTGAAAAGGTGACTAATCACGGGATAAATCAAGAGAGAGAAATGAATCATAGTCTACTTCATAGTAAGGTTGAAAGTGCCAAAGTAGCTGACATTTCCCTCCTAATTAGAGACGTAGAAACCATATGAGTTGTATACATGTTAATAAAACCATTAGACTTGTGTGTAATCATGTAAACTCACTTAAAACCATTAATGTTTGCTTAACATGGAGATGGGACCAAAAATCTCAAATTTCATCCTACACAAAAAGCTAAAACTCAATACCCATGGCTAACTACTATTGAAGAATCTAGCATATGTAGAAAAAATTGTAATGTTTCATGACGGGAAGAGGATAAAAATGGGAAGATTGATAGGTGAATACAAGGATATGAGGTTTAAGAAGAATATCAATATGTGTACACGTGATCATAGGAAGAGTAGGCATATCGTAGGGACAAAGATAAAAAGGTCATGGAGGAAGAGCATAGGTGGTGGGAATATAAAATAGGGGTGGCAGGGGATCAATGTAGGTTGTAAATAATAGGGTGGTAGAATTAGGGGTATGATCGCTTTCACATACGAAGAAAAGTAATTGATAGGTAGCAGTCGAGGAGGATGGTGAGTGTGTGAAACAATGGTAATGTAAGGAAAATAAGATGTATAGTTACAATAGTTACTTATCTCCTGAAGTATGATAAGTCAAACCCAAAAGTCACAACAAAATAAGGAGTGAAAAGATAGTGAGATTACAAAGGCGACATACTCATCTATTTACATCGAAGTCCATAACTAGGGTTGGTTTTCCCCTTCTTCATCTGGAGAGTAGAGGGTTTGATTTTTTCTCACCCAATATCTTCGTTCCTCCTCGATAGTACTTTCAAGCAAAAATGAAAATTTCCTCCCCTCGATACGAGCGACAACACAAACGAGACTTTCTCCTTCCCTGATTGACAAGTAGAAAGTTTGGACTACACTTTTATTAGGTACCTTGTCAACATTCTTAGATCATTGATTCATTTATGTTTTATCATTTCTCAAAGTTTTCCACATCTACATAATGCACACACGATGTTTGACAACTTGTGAACTAGAGTTTGCACTCTTTGAAAGCTTGTTATGTCTCCATAGTTGCCTAAGTTGATTTTGTATGCTTTGTCAATCAAAGTGGATTATGGTTGTTGATTTAGTGAGTTTCATTGATGTGCCTCTCAAATCTATATTTTTGTGGTGTTTTTATCCCAAAGGCAGTTTGTTGGGTACTAGTTTAATCAAATAGCACAAGTAAAACTTCTTTCATGGAGACTCAAAACCAACAATATTAATATATAGCATCAATAGCAAGTTTATAGGTTCTATGGTCAGGTTGTTGTAGTGGTGAATGTGCTCTCTTTTGGAAAAAGACCTTGATGTTTAGTTGACCATGATTTATCCTGTTGCACGTTCGCTTTAGTTTGAGCTACTAAAGATATGAGTGGGGGGGTAAAAGACACTGATCATGAATGTTATGAAATCTCCTTAGACGATAATCCTAAATTCCATGAGTTGTTGTTGGTGATTTAAACTAGATTTTATGGCCTTGAGAATACAAAGAGGTGGGGTGAGGTGTGATTCAGTTATGCATCCGTTCAAAGATGTGATTACTAGGATAGATCTAGATAGGATTCGCTTGTGATCAGCTATTTAACACCTGTTAACCGGTAGGTGCTATAGTAATACACATGAAAAAAGATAAATTGTAAGAGATGTTATCAAAGATATTGGTCCACAAATGACATAATGACATAGGGTTCTATGGCTATCCTTTCACTTTCACAGATGATCATAAAACACTTACCAACTAAAAGCATACTTGACATGGTCTTTTTGTCTTCATGAGCTTTTTACAAGAGATTAATTCAACATATTACTTGAAAAACGTCTGACCATTGCCTTACTTGTTTGGATACATGAAGAAAATACTATACCTTACAATATATTTTAGGTTAAAAAATACATGGATCAACCATCCCAAATGTGAAACCATTATTAAGGGCGTGTAGGACTACAATAGATATTCTATATTAGTAAGATTTTATTTTGATGCTTCTCTTATTACTGAAGAAAAATACAATTTATTTTAAGAGAATTTCTACGCTCATTCAAGGTATAAAAATGAATCCTACACCTTTCACTTGGATTTTCTCCAAAGCGTGGGCACCTAAAAAGAAATGTGACCCTAACAAATTGAAATCTTGTTCCTAACATAAGTTAATATGTATGCGGAGACCTAGGTGGCTAAAGAAGACAAAAACAAAGTTTATTTTATTTAATAACATCAACCATAATGATATATAATGGAAGTGGTTTAGTAAACAATTGGGATAGCAAGTGCATTGATGGAATGGGCTTAATTTTATATCCATCCTGTACTCTGCGCATTCATTTCTACAACGCTCATAGTAACTCCCACTTATTGGAATCATTTGAAGGTAGATTGTAATATGTTATGATCTGGGAACTTGATTCAGCTTACTGTATGGAGGACTCTAGAGGCAACTCAACACATAAACCTCAACAAAGCTCCTAAATGTGATGACTTTATTGGGGCATTTTCTGACGGTTTATGATTCTTCTAGGAACAACCTTTCCATCATCATACTCACTTTCGATACACTTAGGGTGCGTTCACTTCGTACATAGGAAACAGAATGGAATCAGGCTAGGGAATACGGAGGAAAGGAAAGGAATTCCCCCAAATCAAGAAGTTTGTTTGTTTCTGGTTCAGAAACGGAATACAATTCCTAATGATTCCCTTTCTTGTTGTTTAATTTTGATATATTTGAATTAAATCTTACATAGTATGTATTTAAATAATGTATATAATAATATATTTACATAATAATATATGTTAATATTTATTTAAAATAATATAATTTATATAGAATATATATTCATAATTATATAAATTATATTTAAACATAAATAATATATTTACACAAATTAAATATATGCATATTTATAATTATATAAATTATATAGTATATATATATATATATTAATATTTACTTAATTATAAATGCTATATATTACATGTATATAACTTATAAATAATATCTATAAATAGTTTATCTTAATATTAATTACATACATTATATAATATTATCTCCTCTCCTCTCTTTTCATTTTTCTCTTCATCTGCCCTCTCTCTCCTCTCTTCTTCTTTCTACCAATTCTCTATATCTCTTTTCTATTTCTATCTATCGTCTTCCTCTCCCTCCTCTTTCCCTTCTTACCTGCCTCTTTATCCGCTCTCCCCTCTCCCTCCTTCTCTTCCTCTTTTCCCTCCTCCTCATCTCCTCCGCCTTCCCTCTCTTCGCCCTCACCTCTCTTCTTTGTCCCCTTCCGCGCCCTCGCTGCCCGCTGCCCCCCCGGGGAATACCCTTCCCCCCTGTTGGGGGGAATCGCTGTATGGTATGGGGGTTTTTAAAACTGAAAGTGGGGGAAACAGAATTTTAAAAATACAAAACAAACGATCACAAAGGGAATCATTCTGTTTCCCTTTACTGTTTACCCTGAAGTGAACGCCCCCTTACTGTCAAAACAAGGGTGTTAGTGTTATAGAAATGAAGAACTTTGGATCAATTTTCGTACGCAATTTTATTTACATAATATCTTATAGGCACTTGTCAAACGCGAATTCGAACATGGCTCTTACGCCATGTTGTAGTGTGGCGATGAGTATTTTTGTTTTTTGTCACTTATTTTGTCAACAAGATGCATTATGGATATGTTTTGGTAAATTTTAAATTTTTTTATTTTTTGTATATACATATTTTTTAAGATTAATTGTGAATCTTAAGTTTAAGAAAAGTGAATCAAAGGTTGTTAAAAAGTGAATTGAAGGTTGTTAAAAAGTGAATCGAAGGTTGTTACAAAGTGAATCAAAGAGTTGCATAAAAGTAAATAAGAGGTTTTTAAAAAGTGAATCTCATAAACAGAGATTGTTTAACTAAAGTGATTCTGATTGTTTGACTAGCGTGAATTAGAGGTTTTAGAAATGTGAATAAGTGAATCAGAGTAATAAGAAAAGTGAATCTCATAAGCGTAGAATGTTTAACTAAAGTGATTAAGAAGTTTAAGAAATGTGAATCAAAGGTTTTTATAAGTGAATCATGCGTTTTCAGAAAGTGAATCAAAATTTAAGAAAAGTGATTCTTATAAATTAAGATTGTTTAACTAAAGTAAATAAGAGGTTTAAGAAAAGTGAATCAGATGTTTAAGAAAAATGAATCAAATGGTTTTTAAAGATGAATCGAAGGTTTAAGAAAAGTGAATATTTTGTTTAATACTAGTAAAAGTTAATCCTACCACAAACTTATGCGAGAATAATATGAACCTTTCATTTATTGAAAGTGAACCCTAAACCCTGCCTGCACTACAAACCATACAAATGTCTTTGACGTTTTTAACTTTCGTAGGGTGCTTTTTAGAGTGTTTGAGATAAGATTCATTTTCTTAATGAATAAGGTTCATTTTATTGTTAAAGAAGATTCATTTTGTTAATGAATAAGATTCACTTTAATAATACGTAATATATACTCGTTATATAAATATAAAATTTTAAATTTATCAAAACATTTTTATGATGCATATTATTTTAAAGAGCACGAAAAATGATGAACAATGATATAATTTATTTTATTTTTGCACTTATATTTTGTGAGTTATAACATTTTGAAAAAGTATATTTATTTCTCTCCCCTACTCACCTATTCCTCCCCCTATACGTGAGTTCCCTGTTATTCCCTCTTTTTGTTTCTTCTCTTAATTTTAGTTAGACCAATAATATATTAACATGTGGCACGAAGTCATACGAGAAGGTGACTCCTTCTCCATGTTCTCAGAGGCGGAGCCATGTGTATTCCAAAGGGAGCAAACAACCCCCTAACTTGTTAAATTACACAAATTATAGAGTAAAAAAATTTTTTTTTTAGAAAATTTAATAAAACACCCCCTATTTTTTATAATTCTTCTTTGCCCCCCTCAACTTGTTTCCTGCTTCCGCCCTGCATGTTCTCCCCATGTCAAATGGGTAGCGATGCCCAAAACTGAGTGACATATCCATGAAATATGTTTAAGAGGGTGAGAGGAGATTTTTTTTAACATTATCAATATTTTAGAGGATATCAATACTTGTGACATTTTGTTATAAAATAAATAGTTTAACTATTTTCATAGAAACAATAACATAATAACTTTACTTGAAAAAAAGTAATCTGATATCTAGAATTGTAATAAATAATATAATAGCTTATATTTGATAGTAATAAATAAATAAATGAGTTATTACTTATTAGTAACAATAATTATACAATTAAATGATAATACATGTACACTTAAAGTAACAAATACAAATGTGATCGTTTCTCTTTATCAGTAATTAGATCTTTTTGTTTTATAATTTATATTTTGTGACCTTATTTATTTTCTATTATAGGTGAAACTTTTTTTTACAACTTTTTTCTATTTTGATATTTGTCACCGTCATACTTGAGAGACTGCCTTGTTTTGATAACGTGGTAAAAATGAATGAATTATATCTTTTGAAAATTATTATGGTATATTGATCGGTTAATAATCTAGAATATTTATGAAAAAATTATGGAGATAATTGAAAAGAAATACCTAAGGTTCGAGTGAATTTTACGAGATATCTCTGAGGTTTCCACAATTGTAATGCCCAACCTTAATCCGGAATTTTTTGCGCGGAAGCGAGACCCCAAGGGGCTCTTACGGATTAGGTCATAAGACCAATTAGGCATCACCGGCGTTGGGTCAAAAGACCCAACCAGCCTATTACTCAGTGCAGATGGAACAACCATCCACTTAGCCACAAGCAAGAGTCAAGAGTGGACTTAAACCTCCCAACGACAAGTTCCTTCACTGGCTCACCTTCCCGTGGCCCTAATGCCTCGATCGAATGCTAGGCCGCAGCTCAGACTGAGTCAACTCCGTCCCTCTCCCTGCAGCCCGAGTACATGTGCGTCCCTTAGCGGCCGCACTCGTCCTCGGCACCGTCGGGCCTCCAACAGCCCAACAGCCAAAGATCCCAACTAGTACGAGTCAGTAAGGTGTGCTAACGCGGACCACGTCGCACCCTGTCTCCGCCCTGTTCCAGGACTCAACACTTGTCGAACCGTCAGACGGCTCTGATGTGCAATGCCCCTTGCACCTTTCGTGGCAGGAGTCATACAATCAGGATGACCCTTAGTTGCCTCGTGCCAATGGTCACACTAGCACTCGCAACCTAAGGGCGGCATTGATCACAAAGTGCTCACTACCTCTTGGAGTCGATACCAAGCCATCCTGGGAACATGCATGCTCACAGGCTTGCCCAGTCCCTTTCAGGCCCGGGCAGGTGCCTTCCACGGCACCCGCTAACTGACCTAAGGGTCAGCACCGAGCACAACATGCTCAGACTATTGGAGTCGCTACCAAGCCACCCTAGCAGCGTGCATGCTCAAGGCACATCCGGTCCTCATTAGGCCCGGACAGATGCCCTCCACAGCATCCGCAAACACGACCCTCACTTGAGTCACAAGCTGACGCAACTCAGCTCGGCCCTAACATCCTCTAGTTGCTTCGTGCCCGTGGTGACACTGGCACTTGCAACCTAAGGGCAGCACTAAGCACAATGTGCTCGTGCTATTGGAGTCACTACCAAGCCACCCTGGCAGTGTGCATACCCGAAGGCATACCCGGTCCTTACTAGGCCCGGACGGGTGTCCTCCACAACACCCGTTAACTCAGCCCTCGCTCGAGTCACAAGCTGGCGCAACTCAGCTCGGCCAAGACCAACGCATCGTGCCCTTCAACTGATGCCCATCCCTCGGACCTTCGTCCTCAGGGGTCTCAAGGACCGTGGAACTTAAGGGGCTAGGTCAAAGCGACAATCAAGTATGGGGCTGACAAGCAATCCCAACACAAGTCTTAACGGGCACCAACCAAAGGGCAAACTGGTATGGAGCTACTTGTAACCAAGCAGCTCGCCAAAAGGGGCATGACAAACCTCCCCCACCGAAGCTCTTGCCGTCCCCGGCAAGATACAACGATGAGTCTTAGCTCAGCTAAGAAGATTTTATCATGCTCCAACAGTTTCCCTACTTTGAAGGTATAACAACCCATAGACAATGTCTTTGACCACCACACATAGGCAACTGCCTTGAACCGTTAACCGGCACATTTCCCTAAAGCTCAAATATTTTTGAGTTCTTCCACGTTCTACTTGAATGGGTCATCGGTCTATAGAGCGCCACACCATTGGTGGTGTTTTGTGTCTTTTCTTTGCGACACATTGCTACTTAGTGCCCTGTTGCTCAAACTGTTGCGACGTCCTGAGTCCTTCCATTCACATCGCAACGACACCAAGTGAACAACCAACACGTTGCTGCGACATCCTGAGTCCTTCCATTCGTGGCGCGGCAACATTTCGATGATACTGTGCAGTAACGGGTTCCCCATGTCTCCTCGATGTCAATGCCCTTAATCCTTCAATTCGCATTGACACTTACTGCACTGCTTGTCATCGGCGACATCAGCCCAGATAAGCTGAGTCTTAGCTGGCTGTGCCTACTCCTGTGCGGAATTTGCACAAGTGACAACGGCATTGACAGGTCAACGTTTGCACGCCAGATGGGTCGTTTCCTCTTAGGCTATGCCCGAGAAACAACCACCTCAAAGGAACCAAGTAGTTTCAGTGCTAAGCACCTAACCACGAGACGAAGGGCAATGTCGAAGCCATAAGAAGGAACTTCCCCACCGGTCCTGGGACGCAAGTGCGTCTCCTGCTATATTCAAGTACTGTTTGAAAATTCCCTAGGTTCCACCTTAGTGAAGCCCTGGGCCGAAGCCACACTGCACCTAAAACTCTGGGACCTTCCACAGGCATGGGGCCCTGAAGAGGACCACACCACTTCCTGCTAAACTGCGCGATATAGTCACTATCGCGGCACCGCAAGACACTTGCAAGTGCACCCAACACTTGGTAGCACGAAGCCACATCGGGTCTCAAGTCCCATTTTGAGCCAAAGGTAGTTTGGGCTTAGATCACATCGCTAATTCTGCTCTAGGTCACCATGGCTAGCGAAGCTTTCACATAGAACCACATGACTAAGCGAATTCGATTTCACAGTACAAGCAGTCCGGCTAGAAAGATGGGCCAATCAGCCCCATTTTCAACTTGATACGGCAACAACATCCCTAACACTTGATTCTGGTGAGGCCATCTTAAGCTCAAGCGGTCAAAGTCTACGAAGCCTAGTCGTGGACTTATGACAACCCTTGAATCAAGTTTCGACACAGCATCCGCTTTCAACACAAAGGAGAAAGGGCAAGGTTGTTATGGGAGCACCCCTAATGTACCTCCTTATCAGGAGCACAGGTTGTCCACCCTTAATTGGAACGAATCTTCCAATTTACGAGGAGTTCCAAGAGTTTCCTGGGACCCGTGGGATTTACCCTTCCGCACCTCAGATCTCGTATCAATTTTTTTATAAATTTAAAAAATAAACAAAATACAAAAAAATAATTAAAGATCATATAAATTTTGAAATCAATTTTAAAAAATGAATATAATGAAATAAACGAAAAATAAAAAGATAAATAAATAAATAAAAATGACTAAATAATAAAAATTAAATTATTAGTAAATATAAATTGTTAAAATGTTACTTGATGACTTAAAATCGTAAAAAAGTTATCACAATAAATGAAGAATATTAAAAGTAACAATTATATAGTACATAGAAAACTCATACTTAAAATTGAAAAATAAAGTATAAAACCCATAAAATATATGATCATTTTTCTTGGGATTGTTGATATCAAATAATATATTTTTCAATAAATTTTTATAATTTATAAAATTATATAATAATTTTATATATTTAATGTAATTGATATAATTTTTTTTATTTTGAGTAACTTATATAATAGTTTTTAAATTATATAACAATATATGTGTTTCAAATAAATTATTTTTTTATTGTTTAATCATTTTTATTTATTTTTGAAATTTTATGATTTTAATTCTTTTTGTTTTTATAATTTTTAATCATTTTAAAAAATGAATTCAAAATTTATGTGATCTTTAATTATTTTTTTAGTATTTTGTTTATTTTTAATATTTATAAAAGTTTAACTATGAGCCCAGATATAAAGGTAAAATAGGGATACAAAATATAATATATCAAAATTTAAACTAAGAGACATCACATAATAAAATTAAAACTTCAGTAATAAAAATAAATGTGAGAGTATCTCCTAGAAAAAGTAAAACCTTAAGTAGTATATATGGTAAAATTCGCTCAAAGTAGGACTCAGGAGGCGAGAGCTCGCTCTTCTTCAATAACGGCACGAAGCTCGACTCGTTTTGCCCTTTACCGAATCCTCCGTCAGCGAATCTCTTCAGCAAAAAGAGCTTAGCGCTAACATTTTCGGTAGTCACTCTCGACGCGATCCCTCTGCCTTCTATCTCATCTTGTTCGCTAGTTTTTGCTCTTCTTCATCCCTCAGGTGAGATAGGTGGGTGCGAGGCTCAAAGAACTTGAGTTCTCTGTCTGAGAGGAAGCAAGAGCTTTCCTGTCTTTCTTTTTTTTTTTTTTTCTAATCATCAGGAATCTAATTGTTTAATTTTGGTTCTGCTAGCCTCGCTTGTATGGTGCTGTTGGTTCTCATTGTGTTATTTGTCTCTGTAACTTACCCGGAACTGCTATCACGGAAATTCAAAGTTGATTTTGCATGCAACCAGTATTAGTGTGTACAAGTACAACTAGTAGATGATATCTGATTCTATTTTTATTTTTTCTCATAATTATATATCTGATTCTAATGCCATGTTATACTCAAAGCAGATTACTATTGTATTTTTGTCTTCACTTCACCTATTTAGCAGAACTAAAAGAACAGAAAAAAACTGAAAAATCTCCAATTCCCAAAACGTCTCTTTCTGCAGTTAAAAACTCCTCTGTTTCTGTCTTGCTGCTGCTGGCGACAGCGATAACGAAGCTCCAGCTACAGGTGACATATTTCTGACTAAGCTTTTGGTTCTCTTAGGGCCTTTTCTTTATTCTATGTAAAGTCTCATGACAGATGATTTATTGAGACTAATTTGATGATGCTAAAATCTGTTTGGTTGTTTAAATGATCATGAAAGCTCAGCCTTTTCTTTCACACTCACTGTGACAATTAGCTATTTGATTAATTTGTAGGCAACTATGTAGTGCGTCTTACGTGATCTGCTGTATAGTAAACTGGTATCAAACAGTGTTGCATTTAAACCAAGTGTTTGCCCTCATAAGCTAGAACCTTCAGTTTTACTGTGAATATGATTGTACATGTGATATTTTTGCTTGTCTTGTGATAAATGTAGAGCTGCTTTCTGCACATCACACATCACACGCCTCTAGGCTCATTGTATCAATACTCATCTCACATCTACCAAATTAGAATCTATGCTTCATGTCAGTGTCGAGTGAAGTGAAGTGAGGAATTTCATTATGCTATAACTTATATGCTGTTTTGTTTAGCTTATTTTGTTCTCTTGGTCCATGTTTATATATAGAAATTATTTCCTTAGTTTGATCTCGTGTAATTTTGTAATCACATATATATATATATATAATATATATATATATAAAACACATTAACTCATTATATAGAGCTTTTTGCGTTTTGTGGTTTTACAAGTGTTAATTAGGAACTTTGATTCTGCAAGTATGAGCACAAGTACAATTTTTGGAGTCCATTTGGAGATCTCAGATTTCATGGTCTCAGGAGACTTTACTAGAGAATCGTATGCCTTTGCAGCTTCTGGTTTCTCCAAGGTTGTTCCCTTTTCCCTATCCAAGCAGTTCATTTCATTATCGACAATGGCGAGTGGTGCAACAAAGAATTTGAAAAGGCCTTGTAGAGAGAGTTTGAAATGTTTGGCTGCATCAACTAGTCCAGAGAGCTCAGACAATTCTTCTGACTGCCTTACCTATAGAGATGCAGGGGTAGATATTGATGCTGGATCTGAACTAGTAAAAAGAATTGCCAAAATGGCTCCCGGTATAGGTGGATTTGGAGGATTATTTCCTTTTGGTAGGTGTATCTTAAATTAACGTATTAAAATGTTTCATGGAATTTTTATGATTTTCACATCTATTTTTTTCGTTTAGCTACCATCCTTTTATATATACTTTTAAACACATTGATTAAACGTAGTTCTTCCTTGCTATATCATGCTCTTGCAGGGGATTCATATCTTGTTGCTGGAACTGATGGTGTGGGAACAAAGTTGAAGCTTGCTTTTGATACCGGGATTCATGAAACCATTGGGATCGATCTGGTAAAAAAGTTGAATAAGGCCCACTTTTCCATGTGCATAATTGACTCTATTGTCTGATGTTTTTTGGTAAACTTGCCAGGTTGCTATGAGTGTCAATGATATAATTACCTCAGGTGCAAAGCCCCTATTTTTCCTCGATTATTTTGCCACAAGTCGACTTGATGTTGATCTAGCTGAGAGGGTGAGGTTCGCTGCAAATTATGACACCTTTGCTTTTGTCATGAATGAAGTGGATGCTTGATAATATATTCTGTGCAATCCATCTTTTCAGGTGATACGAGGTATTGTCAATGGTTGCCAGCAGTCTGATTGTATACTCTTGGGTGGTGAGGTATTACCATTGTCCCTGATTTGCTTCTGTTTTTTATACTAAACTCTCACATTGTGATTTGATATGATCCACTTGCTATATTTGCAACTATAGTACACATGAAATTCTAACTCGTTCAGATCCTTGCTGATTTGGATAGAATTGATATATATATATTTTTTGCCTTGATACAAATTCTTCCCCGAGTTAACTTTTTCAAGTTATGATTGTTCAGACAGCAGAGATGCCTGGATTCTATGCAGATAAAGAGTATGACCTTAGTGGTTTTGCTGTTGGATCTGTCAAGAAGGATATGGTAATTGACGGGAAGAATATTGAGCCAGGAGATGTCTTAATAGGCCTTCCCTCTAGTGGGGTCCATTCCAATGGGTTTTCACTTGTGAGAAAGTAGGTCTTTTTTTCTAAGTGACTAAAAAAACTTCCTAGCTAAAAACCTATCAGACAAGAAGGCCGTTTCTGTTTCTAATGTCTCTCCCATTTTATTCATGGATTTAAATTTGTTTGGTTCAATTTGTTGACAGGGTTTTGTCACAAAGCAACCTCAGCTTAAGGGATAAGCTTCCTGGTGAAACAATGTCATTAGGCGAAGCTCTGATGGCCCCTACGGTTATATATGTTAAGCAGGTGTCTTTTCCTTACTCTGTTAAGCTGATTTCACCGAGTGAATTGCAATCTAGGTGTCTGAAATTGGTTGGAGCTTATCTATGCTTCTCTTTTTTAGGTACTGGATTTTGTCAACAAGGGAGGTGTGAAAGGGATTGCCCACATAACAGGTGGGGGTTTCACTGATAACATTCCAAGAGTATTTCCGAAAGGCCTAGGGGCTGTCATCAACACCGATTCATGGCCTGTCCTTCCTGTCTTCAAATGGATACAAGAGGTAGTCTTTCTCTCCTATAGTTGAGTATAGAGATTTGATTTGTTTCTATCAAATTATCAAGTAGATTTTTACGTATCTGTGACCCTAATTTGATTTTCTGAAAGTGCTTAATTTCACACAATTGAAGAGCTCTTACTAGTTAGACATAAGCAGAGAAATGATGTGTTAGTTGAATGTATTAAATGAAGTTGTAGACTGTAGCTAGTGCTATGTCATTTGTACCTTGGTAAATGAAGTTGTAGAATTTGGTCATTGCTATGTTCTTGCTACTGCTTCGTTCAACTATTCTCATGGGAAATTTTATGAAATGCTGGCGGTAGCATTGCACTTCTCTTATCTAAAAATAGAAGCTGTTTTAGAGATTAATTTGGAATATGTTGCTTTCGAGTCAACAATGCTTTGTTACTAGAAGAGACTCAACTGTAACTAAAAATAAAAGTGCTATTGTCTTACAGACTGGGAAGATTAAAGATGCTGAGATGAGACGGACATTTAACATGGGCATAGGAATGGTGCTGGTGGTGAACCCAAAGGCGGCTGACAGAATCCTCTGTACGTCTAGTGGAGTTCATAGAATAGGCCAAGTTGTGAGTGGCGATGGAGTTTGCTACCAGTGAACTGGTGCCCTGAGTTAATGACTCTTGGTTGCCAGATAGGCTTAGTTGTGAGTGGAGACGGAGTAACTTGAGTATTTTTGTACAATGCACCAGTTTTTTGCCTGACCTAACTTATGCAAACATTATGATAACACTAATGCTTAACCCTTAAAAAAGATCGAGAACATCAAGGCATCTGTAAGTGCCCCTGCAAAGAACCTCCCATGAGTATGCTTTCTGGAAAGTTATACTATGTCTACCTTGTAAAGTGGCCTACTTGTACTCTGTCTGCCTTGTATAGTGGCCTACCCAAAGAATAGAACTTATTTTTTTAAAAAATGGTAGTTTCCTATGTGTATACTAGCTCCTACCTGGTTAATCTCGTTCAAGTAAGAAGGGTCATGGTCGACGCTGATGGCCGTGCTCTTAGATCTCCACAGTGTAAGGGCTGAATTATAATGACTCACCTATATATGTGCGTATGTTTGTGGTTCCGTTTCCTATGTGTATACTAGATGATTTGATGTATTGAGGACAGGATATGCCAGTGTTGTTTGAGATTTGAGAGAAGTTTCATATTAAGTTCTTGTAAAAGTTTAACAAATAAGTACTATGATTTTAGTTACCAGACGAGCTTCAATCCACTCTCATGAAAGTCTCACTCTCAAAACAGCACTAGAGTTTTTATAATCACAAAAGATTATCCAATTCGTATGTCAATTCTTAAAGTGTCATTCCAGTCGTTAACTAATAAAAAACATTAACTACCTTGATTATTATAAATAAAACTTTAGATGTTCTTAATATATTATTAAACGTTGAAAATGTTACAATACACTTAAAGTTCACTCAATTATTATAAATAAAATTTAAAATATAATCAAATCATTCCAAGTTTCTCAAACCCATCACCAGATCTTAAAAAATACTTTAAAATAAAATCTTGGTATGAACTTCACAATGATCATTCAGATCACAAACTTTAATCCATGTATTACCAAAAACCAATGAATATAAGTTATGGTTGCATTACTTTGTGACTTCGCTAATATGTGAGCTAAATAATTATTTTTTTCAAGAAATATTTCTAATGAAAAAAAAACTAAATCCATGTGATATAAGGTGGTTGCATATAATGTATCATGTATGATAGAGAATTTTAGCTATTACACAGCGAGTTAATTCCGTTTAATAAACTAAAATTTAACTTTAGCCTATTTATTATCTATTAAAGATGTTTTAAAGTAAAAATTAGAGACACAAACATATCTCAATTCCTTAATTTTTAATTTTCTTACTTGATTTTCTAATAACATAAGCATGTTAATTATTCCTATTTTTTATATTATAAGATCATTAAATTTAATATTTTCAAACTTGACAGTAACACTATCATGTCATGGTCATGAATATTTTGTAGTTTTTGACATAATATATCGGTCAACTTAACCACTTGGTCAATTTGTGATGATTTGATCAATCTAGTTTGACATGGTCAATGTTACAAGTCAATGTTTCATTATATCCAATATTTATTTATCAACCCATACTATATCATATTATAACACTTATACTTATATTTCCAAATCCACAATTCTCTCCACATCAAGCTCATATGATTTATCAATCATATTATATTTTTTTCCACCTTATATTATAAATTCATATCATGTGAATTATAAGGTTTCCCATAATGCATTTATTCATTATTTTATGTGGAGTACACATTTATCTATTTGTGTTTTTTTATCCACAAACCTCTTATTAATAATTCATCTTACTATTATACAAGTATTTTATACATTATCGCATTCCTTATATTATAAGGTTTCTATCCATATTTTATACTCCCCAATTTCCCAATTTAATCTCATCATTTTATGTGATTGTTTTACAAGGTATATTTATACCATGGAAATTCCTTTATAATATACTCTCTTATACTTTAGTGTAGTGACATATCATATCATTCTAAACTTTATAATATAATCAGCCTATAGCTTTATTAATTCCATACTTACCCATAACCTTCTCGGTATTTATAATCTTTCTCCCTTAACTTTTGGTTATTTACAAAATCAACCCAAACATTACATTTGTTACATTACTAACCTTAGTTGATTTATAACCCAAAGTTTTCAGCCATATAATATACATATATATATATATATATATATATATATATATATATATATAGGTATATATATATACAAACAACACCCTACTGTTTTTCATATTTATTCTTTCACCCACAACTTCTTTTAATTACATATTACCCCTCTTTATTTTAAAACTTACAATTTAATACCAAAACTTTATATTATACATATTAACTTATTTAATTCCAAAAACTCCCAAAATAATTTTCTAAATTCTCGAACAGCCCCTAGGTTGTTCCATATTATTTTTCATCCCAAATTTTCGGTTATTTGCATTATAACCCCATAAGTTTTATAATTGTCACATTTTAATACTTAAACTATATATTATAATCCTTAGTTTATTAATTACTAAAATCAATCCAAAATTCATCAATTTTATGTACAGACCCCTACTGGTCATATTAACCTCATTCCAGCCCATAACTTTCGAAAATTACATAAACACCCCAAGTAGTTTTATATTTTTCATTTTTAACTTAATACTTTATTTAAGTTACCAAATCAATTACTTATTTTTTCCAACTTGGTCAAACATCATATATGGTCAAGGTTGACCACCCAAACACTCCTTTGACCAGCATTTATCAGTAATTATGAAAATACCCCTCTTTACTCTCTAGTTTTACATTTAAGTGTTTAAACTTTATAAAAATTATCTTTTATGTTTTTAAAATTCCTAAACAGCCCCCATTCAGTTTTATTTATTATTTAGCACCCCAAACTTTATTTATTTACGGTTTGACCCCCATGGTAAGCCTTTGATCATTTTAACACTTATAAAGTTTATAAATCTCATTATAACTTTATCTTTAATTTATGTAACATCTAAATTCATCAAGATTCATATAAAATGTTCCTAGATGATTATGTTCACTAAAATTACACTTTAGCACCAGAAACATGTTTAATTCATTTAACCACCCAAAAACTTAATAATATAATATTTAAAGCTTTAAATAACTATAATAAAATGGCCTAAACACATGGCCTTCAACATAACATGAACTTAACCATAAAATGACATTAAAATTTCCATAAACTCTAGGTTATACATGGCTTGCTACAGATTTTTCATTTAACTTATAAAAATCATTTTTCTTTCATTTTTAACTTATAAACTTGACTTTAATAAGTTATTAGCACCTAGGTTCACCAACTAAACATGTAACCATAATTTTCTACACATTTTTATGGTTCAAACAGTACACATACACTTGTACATTTGTGGCCCTATTTATTTTACAACATTAATAACCTTAATGTATATAAATAAGGTTTTAAGCATCATTACCTTGTTAGAATCACAAGGCAGACCACACAGCCACTCCCATGCTCCACGGCACTAATTTACACAGCCTTAAGTTAGGTTTTGTTTTATAACATTAAGAGTAACACTATTATAATCCTTAAGACCTTAAATGAGTGTTTTACCTTCTTAAAGATGGTTTTCTCTTTGGGATGATGTCCCTACTGCCTCCACACACCATGGGTGGTTCCAAGACCCATTCGGTCAGTATAATAATATTGAACAAAAGTTTAGTTAATAACTTTGACAAGGTATGTAGTTTAAGGAGTTTTTAAGCAAGATTAAAGAAGGATTTTACCGTGGAATTTTGGAGGGTTTCAGGTGGTATTTTCGACCACCTACAGAAGGTAATAACAGCCTTAGTTTATGTGGGAAAAATCAAGAGAAAATAAGGGCTTGAACAGCCATGGAGATTCTTGATTTTACCTTCCTTTGGAGCCCTTTTTAGGTGAATTTTGGAGCAGCTCTTTGGCTCTTGAAGAGGGCTGGAAACACTCTTCAAATGTGTGTCAAGATATTTAGAAAAAAGAGGCAAGTAACAGCTTATTTTCGGATTTAACATTGAAGAGAGGTAAAAGGGTGTTTTAAGGCATTTTTCCTTACCTTAAGGTTCTCAAGAGGTTCCCCCAACACTTGGGTTGATCTTGGATGTGGCTTGGGTCCTCCAAGTCATTACTGGTGCCTTAGATGGAGTGGGAAGAGTTAAATTCAGACATGTACATAAATAAAGGAAGAAGGGTGTCTTAAAGCACATTTTTCTTACCTTGACTTACCAATCTGATTCCCTTGAGTTTCAGCTCTTCAATGGACCATACACTCTTAGAAAATCAGTTAGAATTATAGAGGAAGAGTGAGTGATGATTTTGATGCAATAAAATTGAAGTTTGAAGGTGAAATAAGCCTTAAACCCCATTAAAGCTTAAGGTATGAAAATGGAAGAGGAAGGTGGTGGAGAGATGGGTTGGTGACGGCTGAGAGAGGAAGAAGAGAGTGAGAGTATGGGAAAGGAATGAGGCATCAGCTGATTGGGGTATTAGAATAGAAAAAAAAACTTTCCTAGGTGGGTTTAGGTGTGTAAGAGCTAATTTGTCTTTAGTTGGTTTCTTTAGTATTGAATTTGTCTTCTCAGGTGTAATATCTGATTTTTATGTCACCTTGCTAGTACATACAGCCGTACACAATGAAGAGGAATGGGAGGATTTTCTCTTTTTGTGTGTGTAAGAGAAGATGATGTGGAATTGTCTTATGTGAGGTGAGTTGTCTTTTAGTGTTTATTTTTGCTTTATCTAATGTCTAATGTTTTCTTTTGTGTCTCCTTTCTGTATATACAGCCGAGTGTACAAGGATGAGTTGAGACTA